>JAOXYM010000010.1:31043405-31059370 GCA_028567055.1 Leptatherina wallacei | reverse complement strand
TTGTCTTCATTTAACTGAAGAAAGTTCTGACACATCCAGTCTTTAATCTGATCAATGCATCTGATCAGTGATTGGATTGGACTATAGTGTCCTGGTGAGATGGTTATGTAGGTGCGACTTAGGTCAGGCCACTTAGGGGCTGAAATTTTATTTGAGTTCCGCGATGCGACTTAGGTCATGCCACTTTGGTGATGCCGCTTAGGCGATGTGACTTAGGTCATGCCACTTAGGTGATGCCGATAACAAATTATATTTTCACTGAGGTTTTCTTTCTTACTTTATTTACTTTTGGTGTTTACTTTTGTTTAAAATTTTTCTTAATGCTTTCTGCACCCCGCTGTAATGTTTCTAATGTTTGTATGTGAAGCACCTTGCCTTGCCTTGCCTTGCCTAGATCTGTGTGTCATCAGCGTAGCTATGGTAACACATTTTGTTGTTATTTATAATTTGAACGAGTGGGAGCATGTAGATGTTAAACAGCAGTGGCCCCAGGATGGAGCCTTGGGGAACTCCACAGGTGATTTTAGTCAGCTCAGATTTATAGTTACCTATAGACATAAAATAGTCCTTGTCTTTTAGAAATGACTCAAACCAGTTAATTGCAGTTACCCAGATTTTCAGCCGGTCTAGTAAGATGTTGTGGTCAACCGTGTCAAATGCAGCACTGAGATCCAGTGCTGCATTTATTTTATATAATAAAAACAAGAATGTTTACATATGAAAAAGAATATAAGATAATCATTTAAGCACACTTTCTCACGCTCACACTCAGACGCACCCTGCTTACAACGTCTGTGCATGCATATATATATATATATATATATATATATATATAGATATATATATATATATATATATATATACAGCAGTCCAGATGCACATGAGACTGAATTTTAAGGTTATTCATACGTATTATAGTCATGTGGTTTAACTAGGGTGTGTTTCAAACTAAATTGGAGTCTGTTAAAGCTTTGCACTGTTGCACATGAAAAAGTCCAGCCCTCCAATATCATGTTATTCAATATCATGTTATATATGTACACATACACACTCACAGTGGAATGCATTCAGCATCTCTGCTATTTGGTATTGCATTTTAGTCCTGCATTTGTAATGAAGACGCTGCGGAAGCGGAAGGAGGCTACATTAGATGGTAGCACTGTGTGCAGCAGGGAGGAATAAGGAGATTTATTTATAAGCCTTTTCACCATATCAGATTTACAAAGCCTTGCAGATCACTTGTCAAGAGAACTTTGATATCCCAGATATTGAAATGCATTTCATTTTAATGTGTATGATATGGTCATTGGTGGGTGATGTTGTAGATATGCTGATGAGAAAAAGATTGCACTTTGGCAAAAATATCAATAGAGGGCTCAATGCACAGAGGCTAAATGGGGGGGTGGGGGGGGGGGGGGGGGGGGGTGGTGACTGGTAAGTAAAACATAAATCATTAAATGAAAGAAACCTAAACTTAAGATAGCTTAATTACTTTCAAGTTGATTATGACAAATAACTTCCTCATTCAAAACTCAGTGATCTTTTGCAATGATTATTTTCACCTGCCAGATTTTTCCTTGCTGCCATCGCAGAACCATCAGAAACCATGTCTGCAGTCCCAATCTGAGCATTGCTGCAGCCTTTCAAAGTTAATATTGGATGCAGATGCAGAGCAAGTACTTCCAGCAACACCTTAAATCCAATGGCTGGAAATCACAAGAGGTACGAGGGGGAGGATGCATCCCCCTCATCTTCCTCCCCTCTTATCCTCTCTGGGCTTTATTGTTCCCAGGGAATCATGTGGAGGTGTCTGAGTCCTATGATGTAACAAATGTTGTCTTTCTTTCTTTCTTTCTTTCTTTCCAGTTTAATTGTAATTCTAATTCCTTGTCTGCATATGCATAGGTGGCAAAAAGCATGGGTGACTTGCTTCAGTGCAGGGAAAGGTGAAAATATTTCTGTGTCCTGAATGTGGGGTGGTAAGCAAATAAAGTCTTTCAAATGTGATAGGACAGGACCTTCCAGGAGCACACAGATAAATAAAGAAGAATCTGTGCGGTTGCACAATAAAGTTAATCTCAAAGAGTGACAAGATGTTATATACACCAAACAGGCATGCATTGCTCTTCCAAATTTGGATGAGCTGTAATCCGTGAACATTTGACTGTGTTTCTGTAGCAATTCTCAAAGGTGCGATTACATTCAGTGAAATTGTATGAGGACAGAATAATGAATCATTAAGTCTAAGCAGCATTGGCTTGCATCTTGCAGTGTTATGCACTCACTTTTCACATTAGCAACCTCTTACAATCCATCAAACAGCAGGGCCGCTGTATTTCACCTCCAGAGTGGAAACCAACAGAGCTGGCTAGAGACGAAGGGATATCGGTGAAGAAACTGGGAAGTTAAAAGCATTTGTAGAGAAGGAAAAACAGGTGAGAGATGTATTTTTGAGTTAAAAATAATGGAATAAAGTCTTTGTAGCAAAAATAAATGAATTAAAGTCTGGGAGTGTAAACACGCGGTTACATGGATGGAGATGTGATTTGAAAAGCAATGATTTATTTGTCTTGGTGTGTATCATCTACTAGCGATGGCAGCTGCTATGTTGGCCTCAGTGAGCGTGACCAACAGCTATTCACTTACCCTCCTGTATGAACCGAGTCACAGTCATACAGTCATCTAATTGGCACAAATCAAGCAGCTCATAGGCAGGTGCACTGTTTCTTATCAACAAACAGATTGAACTGCACTTTCCCATCCAAAATCTGCTGAGTAACCTTTGTTTGGCTCATTCCCATGTGTCAGTGAGTGTTAAAATGGAAAAGTAAAAAGAAAAACAGATTAGGCCGAACACAGAAGTAGTTGTAGCTTGATTCACACTGAATAGAAACTCTGCTATGCCTTCCTTTTACCAAAATCCCAACATTGGGTACATGTAATCTGCAAATATTTCACCCAGCCCACAGAGTCAAGATTATTCAAAGGCAATGTTACAAGAAAAGTAATGAGTTCACCTTTCTGCAACTTATCAGTAGTGAATTTGCACACTAGTTGTAAACACCAGCCGCTTCCCCTTGCAGCTTGTTGCTCCGGCACTGCTGTTGTTGTGAGTTGTATATGGCAGTGAATGCCCTCAGTGGAGCATATCCTCATCATCTCTTTCGCATGATGATCAGGGCATTACAAATTCCATTTTCTCTGGCTGTGCACGACACCCAAGCAATCAGAAATGTATGAAGCTCATGTTTTCCGCTCCACGGTGAAGAGCCACTGTCACTGAGGCTGCTGTCAAAAGGGTGGGCTAGGCAGCACTTCAGGAACCCAGGGGCAACACAGAGGGGAGTCACAAATTTTTTTGTCCCCATCTAGGACACATATTGAAGTGGAGTTGTCTATTTTAACCGGCAGTATGATGCTTTACTGAGAGGGCAGCCGAGGGTATTTGGGGGTGAGTAAGAAGATGGAGTGGCTAAGTGACAGAGTGGAGCAGCTGGATGTGAACTATTGAGCCGTTTTTAAAGAGCTGCTTGCAGCAGGCCACTTAACAGATGCCCTTCTGCTGTCAGTAGTTGATTTTTGCAGCGAAGTAGTGGAAAAGGGTTTAACTCAGTTTGCTTTCCCTGAAGTGTACATGAAGGCATGCAATGGTGTATTTGTCCAGGACATAATGTGTTCTTGTATTGGCTGTGTGATCCTTGATGTGTCATTGAACATTACACAACTAAGCATTTTTATAATGAAATCAAATCATCACAAATGAAGGATGATCTGCTTAAAAAGTTGAATTTCTGGTCTGGCCGATCAGCTGTCAATCTCTATTTTTTTAAGGTGGAAAGTTAGGTCTCCATTAAGACAATATTGTTTACAATTAGGGAAGTATCAAGATATGCATGACTTTTGATGGAACTGTGCTCATTTAAATGCTTCTCATAATATAACCATCCATCTGAAAATTCATAATGACAGTATTAGAAGCACAGTGACCACTGAGTTAAATTACACAGTAAACACTGTCATGAAAATGACTTTGCCGAATCTCATTCTGACTTTAAAGAATGATAATTCAAGTGCTGTCAGGAAATAATTTGCTTTTTGAGGATGATGTCTGCTAATAGCTGCTTTTAACCCAGCAGCACCACCCCACTCATCGGTAAGCCAAGCATAAAATAACAGGCTCTGTAAAGCTAAAGCATATTTTTATGATAAGGCATCAAATGAATGTTGGTGAGGTAAATTATCAGTGAAATGAGGCCTTGTTGGGCGACACCCTCTTTAAGTGCTGCAGAACCCCTTATTCTTTTCTTTAAAGAAACGGAACATTATGAATGCATATAACAGTAAAAGAAGATGACATCAACGATAACATGAGACTTTAAATAGTAAGAAACAATGTTTTTTCTGTCTTTGCCATGCAGATGACTGCAGGAAAGTGGCTTGCAATTTTATGGCACAAGAAGTGAGGGTATGTTATTCTGTCATCTTGCATTTACCTTGCTGCAGCTGACAAGTCAGTACATTGCTCTTGGGGTGGCCTGAGATCTGTGTGCCAACCTTATAATGAGGATCCCTTGGGTTTTGGACCTGAGCCTGTGCTTGGGTCTGCATTAAGTGTAGATCCATAGATGGGGAGGGCCAGCTAAATTAAGGTCCTGGCAGAGAGCTTTTGTCCATACTGTAATCACTTCTAACTCTCTCTGGCTCTGCATGCACTGTGTGCTGAGCTCAGATTTCTCTTATCAAGGAAAGACATAGTCCAGAGGGCAGTCTGCTCAAACCTACATAGTAATCCTTCTGTGAACCAGGGCTCAATCTCCAGCAATGGCACTATCCCTCTTAGTTTGCCGTAAGCATTTTGGCCACAGTCTGGTCACAGATATTAACCTTTAACCCTACCGCCATGCAAGCTTAACATGTCAAAGTTCTGCCTGGTACAATACATTAAAAACTACTCAATCTTTCAATGCAAGAGAAGCATTTTGGCAGGAAGTTAAGAGTGAGTTAAAAAGATGGATACTACATGTTTGTCCACTTAGTCAAACTAGATCATATTTTAAGCTTTCATCCACAAAAATTTTGATATTTTACAATATTTTGCCAAAGTGTTGAGCTACCCCTTAGTTTATGTAAATATGTTTTTTTCCAGGAAAATGGGAAACAGATGCAGGGGTTTATTAACTGTGCAAGCATTCATTGAAATGCAGTGCAGGAGGCAAAACTAAGTTAGTAAAATTCAAACCGCAGTTAAATTCAGTGTTTGTTATGACCGCCTTTTTCAACACAGCCTGAACCTTTCTTGGCATACTTGGTTATCATTTCTTTAAATAATCTTCAGGAAATATCCTCCAGACTTCCTGAAGGACATACAAAAGCTCTTCGTTGGATGCCTGCTGCCTTTTGTTCTGTTCTCTGTCAAGATCCCACACTGCTTCAATAATGTTGAGATCCAGGCTCTTGGGAGGATCCATCACTGCCGCTGATTTTTAGTCCAGCTCTTGTGTAATTTAACATACCTCAGCCTTTTCTCCCTTTTTCTTTTCCTTAAGAATGGCTACTTGACAGCCACCCTTCCATTGAGACCATTTCTGATGAGGCTTCGGCCAACAGTAGATGGATCAGATGGGCCAGATGTGCTTTCAGATACTGTTTGTCTGCAATAGATGGTTTTTATGACAGCCTGACACTTCTTCTTTTCTCTACCATTTGTCTACTTTCCCTGTTTTTTTCAGGACACAGTGCTAAGTAATGCCAAATTAGTGGCTAATAGATCACTGGGAATCACCTCGTTGGTGCAAAAATACAATTTTATGCTTGACAATCTGTTTTATCTTTGAGTTTTTTTTGTTGATTAGATTAAAGAAATAAAAAGAAGTGCTGACTGTTGGCAACAGGGAGCCTGAAAATATCATTTGAAATGAGCTAAGTGATGACACAACACTGGTTCATCCTTTAGGTTTGGTGCATTTTAATACTTGAAGAGTTTATTGGTCAGTGTTAAGTCCCTTCGCACACAAACAAACAGAACACACTCCTTAAGAAAACATTTCTCAAAAAATGGTTGGATACTAGACCTGGAGGAAAATAGAATAAAAACCAGCACTTCCTAAAGAAAAGCCTTAAAAGACCTTCAGAAAACCCGGAGAACTGTTGCCCGATCATTTTACAAACTATTTACTGCCTTAAGTGTCACCACAGATCAGGAGAATTTCTCCAATCTGCGTCAGATTAAAAGCTACTGTCTCTTCTAATGGCTGTAAAAGCCCAAACTAACAATAATCTTTGAGCTTTCAAAATGCTTCGCTTCTGCAAAGTAATTAAAAACCCCAAGGCCTAAATGATCAGCACAGATAGACTGACTCACCATCTCTTTTAACCTTGTGCTTTTTGTGCATCAGTGTGCACCTAAATCTCATTAAGGTCAGTGGGTTTTCATGTCATTTTGATGAATAGTAAATAGTATAACTTGTAATGAGAATTGCAGCTTGCAATATGTTAAGTTACCGCTTCTACTCACAAATTCATCCCTTACAGCAGACTATAGGTTGAGTCATCATTTTCTAACATTTCCCAGTAACAGTGCCATTCTGAAAATCCTCCCTACTTGTTTTACTGAGTTAACATTACTGTGCCCCACATCTACAGGTGCCACTTGGGAAAATTACTTATATGAGCAGTAGATAAAAAAAATTTTTCAAGCATGTTTACTTATTGCCCATGCTGCCTTTAATTACATAGAATAGATGGCCTCCAGGGTACTCTTGGTTATTTCAATAGTCATTTTGGAAAATAAAACAACACAAGAGCACTTGGCGAAAGGATTCTATGGGCACAGATGCTGTCAGCAAGGCACAATTTCATTATAGAAGTTGCTTCTTGCATAGCAGCGCTCATTTGTTTTTAGTCACATGGCTCTTTTCTTGTGTCTTCTTCATGCTCTATTTCAGTTATTAGATTTGAGTAGAATGTCAAACACACTACCAGAAGAGTTTATGGCCATTCTCTCTGTTTCCATTTCCTTGTCAGTGCAGTTTAAAGCTAATTTGCTTTGATCTATTTGTTATGCTGTGTTGCAATCTTAGCTATAACTCGCAAATTCAGTTTAAAAAGGTGCAACAGTGATCAGGAATATAGTGAGGATGTTTGAGGCAGGAGTGGATGGGGGGGGGAGGAGGCCTGTCTGAACATAAAACCATGTGTGGTTATAAAGGTGCAGCCCTTTGGATCATTTGTGGAAGACCTCTGACCCTGATTTCCGGGCCGTCGTGGATTTTGTCACCCTGTGGACATTGTTTGTCATCATTGTGCCGACATTCAAGACCTCAATGTCACATCATCCTGCCTGGAACTTAGAGCGCACCTAAATCTAGACACACATCAGGAATGCATTAGGTATCTCACAGTGGAGTTAATGTGGTCAAGTGACCCAAATAGTCATCCCAGATCAGTTCCTTTAGTTATTCCTAGAAGCTTCATGAAAACAAGACCGGAGGCTTGTTTGATAGCGTGTATCACATATCCATTAAAGCTCTCAGTCTGAACATAAGATTTGTGGAAACAGTCGCGGCTCACAGAAGCAACCTTTTTGATAAAGTCTTGGGAAATGCTGAAACTGTGACAACAAAAAAGGTGGAGAAAAAATAACTTTGAAAGCAAAAATAGTATCTATCAGTAAGGCAAACATAACAGACGAGTCATAATTAGAATTCATTGGAGGAATACATATTTCCAGATATATGTAAAGCTGTTTCCTGATTTTCTTTTTTACTTTCTGGGTTCAGAGATTTTGAATACAATAAGTATGAATTATAATGTTTGCCACCGCGGCTGTTACAGCAGATTAAATATCATTTAGGTCTACACTGTGGTAGAAACCCGAAAGTATTGTGTTATGAATATTTGCTCCGACATTATCCTCAAATATGTGTTTGCTCTTCCCTCTGCAGTCACCTTGAGTAACAAAATGCTTGGGTGTAATGAATTGCAGTATGAAAGTTGAGATGATATAATGAATATTAATGTGGATGCAGCACACAGCCAGAGAGAGGAAAGAGGAATTGTTGAACCAGAGAGTTGGGTATCTGCAGCCTCTGGTTCCAAAAGGTAGTTTAGATAAAGGGCAGCAAGACCTTTAACTCCAATCCTATTTGTTCTGCTGTCTTCTGATAAATTGGCACAAGTCATGAAACAGCAGCTGCTTTCTTGTGTGTGGGAACAAGCATCTCGTCTTGTGACACGATGAGGAATATCAACTTGAGTTTCCATTGCCTCATTAAAGAAAACTGCGCAATTTTACCTTCTGAATGCGGTTAAAACCCTTAAACTGTAGGACTTTTTGACCATCACAAACTGGCCTTCTGTCAGTAAGTGAGGTGCAGACTCAAATGGATGATCATGTTGAAAGAAGTGAAGATGAAGGACAATCCTGTTCCAGTCCTCCTTATGCTTTTTCTCCACTTTAACATTCTGTGCAGCATACAGTTGCTCTCTGCCTCCACCTGTGATGTAGCAGGAATACCACAGTGGAGACAGGCTGGAGCCGAACACTCTGAACAGGAAATAAAACTCCTGCTGAACTGAATTTGGAACGGCTGACCCTGCTCACTCAGATTCCATGTTTTACGCTGGCAGACGGACTGACAGGGAAAACAGGAACAGTACCACACGGATACGCAGGCTGAGTGACATTACATGAACTTGGCTGGCTGTTTTAAACATCCGTCTGTGACCGGTGTGCTTTCCGTTGACAGAAAGGATTGCATTTAAGCTGCTATTCACAGTTGACGACAGTCGTTTTTCAAGTTACAGAGGATTGTGACGTTTGACCATCCCTGTCCCATCACCTTGAGCGTTTTACAACTGCCCAGACGGCTGTGACTGCAGTTGACTTGATGTGGTTGGCAGGTGTGTAAGATAATCACCCCCCTTTAATTGTATACAAAGCTCAGCAATGTTGTCCCTGAAAGAACCACAATGATTTTTTTATATATAAATGTAAATCACTACTGTTCATAGACTGCTTCTCATTTTGCTGAAGGTCAGTGTGTGAATAGGGAATGACAGGGGGAGGGAGCTCGTGTGTGTTTGTGTGCAGAGCTGTGCGAGATGACAGCATAAAATATACAGTTGTGTGCTCTGAACAGAAAGAGAAGACATATTGCGTAAAATGTGGTGCAACTCTGCAGGCAGCCATGCTGTGTTTTAGACCTATATCTTGTTTCTTACTTGTTGAGTTCCTCCTCTGTATGTAATAGTATTGCTGTGCTTTGGGAGTGATTGAGCCTTTTTTATGAGGTCCACTGTCACCCCTATGGAACAGCTGCAGAATATTGGTTTTTACCTGGTGATGGCCCATTATCAGATATTGCATGGCCTTGGTTTGCTTAACAAGCAAGATGTCTGGAAGAAGTGGGAAGTTAAGAGTTCATATGTGCATAGAAATTTGACACATCTTTGCAAGTATATAAGATATGGCTTCTCTGTAGCTTCGGGAAATGAAATGACTGAGTGTGCTCTCTTGCAATGTCATTAACAGCTGCCCTCAGCAAGCAGCTCTTCATGCAAAAGCTCCATTTCCGTTCGTTTGATGTGTGCAAATTATGATTTGTACACTCAGGAGAAGAAAAGTATATCATAATCACAATGGGTGACAGGCTGGAGGAAAGCTATTTTCTGGCCTTAAACCTTTTTGAGGGAGACCCTGTATATTTGAGAGTGGTTTAAAAAATAGATGACAGAGTACCAAAGTCGCTCGGTTTCCTTCTCAGTGGCTTTCTGACTCTTTATGTTGCTTGTTTACTTTGTGTATTTTTATATGTATGAACACACAATGAATGATGTTAAACTCATTAATGGCCTGCATAAATTGCTCTTGCCTCCATTATGTTTTGGGGGATTTGCGGTGAAACAAGAATTATTTTCATTTTTAATTATCTACAAGCAATTTTGCTTCAGGATCAAACCGGAAAAGCACGACATGGGGTGCACGAATGTTCAATTAATTTCTAATCTTAGACCCTCAAAATAAGAAGAATATTCCGAGCCATCAGGACAAAGCGTGTGTGTGCAGGTGAAATCAGAGAAGTGGCCGGAGCCAATTTCAGCTTGGACTCTGGAGAGACTTACTATCTGCAGACTTTAATTAAGAGTATTTGGCCTTTAAGAAAAAATTATTATGTAACAGATGTTTTAGTAAGTTCCAGATACTCAGAGTAAAGGATTATTCTGTCAGTTGGTAAACATTAAGATTTAATTGTTTTCTTATGCTGTGTGTACGATGTGGATGTTTACTTTCTGCCAGGGGAACCTATTACCCATTTAAGGGATTTCACAGGGGACTGTGCTGTATTATTATGAATATGTTTATCATGGAGCGCAGGCTGCTGGGTGTGTGGGTTTCTTTATTTATTTTTCTATTTGTATCGTTGCAACACTGAGCTGGAATGTGGAACTTATGGATATATCTCCTGCTTGCATCAATTTATTTGCATATTAAATGTGTTTCCATGGAGACTTAAAGATGGTTATTTGTTTTGACAGGTAACATTATGTTTATAAGATAATCAGACAATGAGTTTCTGTGTTTATAAGGTTGGGAAATGGACTCCTTGTGACTCGTTCCAGCCCATTTAAGCGATGCCGCACACATCGACTGCTTACATTCTCCTCGCCATGGAGGTGAAGAGGTTATGTGTTTTCCTTTGTGTTGTTTACATGAAGCATCCATCAGGTCTAGTTTGCTCACCACTCATGACCGAATCATATATCTGTTTAGACAGGGGCAAAGGGTGGCTGTCCTTTTGATTACAGCTGGGATTTATTTGCTATGAAAGAGGTGTGAAGATATTGCATTGTTTTAAGGGTTATGATTTTTATGAAGCACTTGGTTTTATCTGTAGCTTCACATTTTTATAGTACTTGGATCTATGGAACCTAAGGATAATAAATTGTGGAGATTGTAAGGAGAAAAAAAAATCCAACATGGTAAAAATGCCCCCCAAAAAAGAAGCTTTTGCTGTGCATCTTCATTTTGTCTACTGGGGCCTGTTTTAACTGCTGTTTTGTTAAATTTACAGCAGGAGGTAAAAGGACCATTTTATTGAAATAATGCCAAACTTTCAAATGGCTGTCCAAACATAATCCCCTTGGCATGAACTTTAATGTTTCTTTTTTTATGTAACAAAGCCCAAATACAAGATCCCAAACACCTACTCACAGATGCAGATGTGTCCCCAGTAGACAAAGAAAAGAATACCGTAAGCACAATTTACTATCTTATCTTTTCAGTCTTTACAAAGTTGCTATAAATATTGGGAACTTTTTTATTGTATCTTTCTACAGCAAGGGGGACATTGTATCCTAATTCATCACTGGGCTTTACTCTCCCTTTATCATTTCCATTTAAACTACTGAGCAGTGCATCTGTGGATGAAAGAAGGATGGGAAACAGAAGATTTTCCTCAAGAAATACATCTATCACACACAAATGGTAAAACTCTTTCATTTCCATATTTCCATTTCTTTCTTTCCAGTAAAACATCTAACATCGAGATGAATTGTTCTTGACAAACAGGCTATTTCACCCATGCCTTTTCACAAATATCACATTCTATCTGTCGCTTCTCAGTCATCCAGGTCATGGCAATCCTAAGAGCTTTAACACAGGCAGTTACATTTCTTTTCTTGGTTCTTGAACGCATTTTTAGTCATGTTTAGGTATCTTGCAAAGGTGAATATGAATCCTTTATTGGGATAAAGTCTAAGTCTGTTAAGAATTTTAAAATAAGTGAATGCAGTATTGTTGTGGTCCACCAGACCCTTAAATATACCAGAAAAACAGCCCATTCAGCAGCCTCTAATTCATAAGTGATCATTGTCCTGCAATCACAATGACATGGCAGCTGCTTGTTTAGAGGAGGGCATTAATCCGCTGCAGGGCAGTTCCTGCAAAAATGAAGGGATCCAAGGCATGCTGCCACAGTCTGCTACCTTTCTGTCCCTTCCCCTCTTCTTTCCTCTTGTCTTCACCTCTCTTCTCCTCTGCTGCTCTTGCTCTCTCTGGGTGGCAGTGACAGTGCGGCTGCTCATGAATGACCATATTGAAAGTGTCTGCGCCAGGGGACAGACCTCATGTCCCTAGTTCAAACACACATATCACAGACTCCCACACATGGACAGTCGGGGGTTGCCATATTGTGGGGAGGTGCAGCCCAGCTGGGTAGATTGGAGATGAACTGATCTGGGCCATCATCTCCTCTCTGCAGGTTTCCACCACACATGGTTTGATATTTTTTAACTTTTGCTTTAAATCATATTTCTCCTCTAGCTTTCCAATTAAACTCTCTCTTGTCTCTTTCTTTTGTGTCACTTGGAGGTGTTCAAATGTGATTTTACAATGTGATTATGTTAATGGATGGACTATATATGTCATAAGCTGCTCAAGATCATGCAGTGATCAAACTCCCTGAGGTATAAACAACAGTCTGAAAGTCTTGCAGAAGGAGATGAGATGTCTGTGGTACACACATCGGTAAAAACCTGCTGGCATTCTTTTCAATCCACAGCCAGAAACTGTAATTCTGAGTAACATAAACAGCATGAAGAGACATGCCTTTTTTGCCTTTCAATTGCTTGTCTTTTCTCCTGTATTCTCATTGTGTGCATCACGGTTTATACTCCCTCTTGTCCGAAATCTTCGCCTCTACAAATTCACCTCAGCACAGCACAGTACTGCAGCCCGGTTCCGCCATTGCTTGCATCTCAGCAACAGCCATCTAAAATATTGATGAACCCATCTGACCTTCGTTGCTGTGTCAGCAGCTTCTGAAAAATTCCTTAAGAGACGCATTGTGCTTGTCTGCCCATTGGCTTGTGCTGGACACGTTTGCATGATGCAAACATGTGCTGTGTGTGTCGTCAGCTGTTTCCCACCCTACCAAGGGTTTAAAAACAGAGATGAAACTGCGATTTTGACCTTACCCCTATGCACAAACTGACCCTTTAATCCCGCCACGGAGAGACAAAGATCATGCGCTGATTTGAGCTCAATGGGGTTTTCCCCAGACGACACACTGTGCGACCGACTGATGCCACCCAGACGATACATTGAGAAAAAGAACATATCTTCCTAAGACATAAAAGCGGCACTGGGACCTCATATGTTCAGTGAGTGCCACATGCTGCATGCCTGATAGTCTCTAAAGTGCAATTTATTTGTCTTCCTGCTTTGCTTTCCTTTTAACCATTCCATGCTGTGTATTCTCTGTCCAACTTCTCAAGTTACTCACAGGACATTTTTATCGTTAAGCTTGCAAGAGTGCTGTATGCATGTTCTCCCAAAGCACAGGAGGAGATTGGAGCATTTGCTTTTCCTTACTTAGGATGCACCACATGAACACAACTCACCCACAGGGCTTTGAGCTTCCAGTGGAATAGAAGATCTGACCATCATATATTCTTGTGTCTCCACAGCCTTAAATAGTTTTAATGTCGTGCCAGTGGCATTCACAGGTTGTGGAAACTTGAGCTCTGTGTGGCATTGCTTCCGTTGCGGTTGCCATTTTTTCCATGTGACTTGAACTTGGAGGGATAACGACATCCTCTATACGCCATCTCTCTTTCACTTCCTATAGCACTTGAAATGACCCATCACCTGTTTCTCTTTTCTCTCTTGGGGACAGTAATGTTATATGTTGCTAAGTCATGCAATGCTGTGCAGGAAGAGATCACTCGTTTGTGCATATAGGAGAACATTTATGGGTCTTGTGTTTTTAAGTGTGTGTAATCAGAACCAATAAGAACAGTCATGCCAGTTATGGCAGTTCCTTCATGCGTTAACTTGAGCCAGATTTGTTGATCTACACTTTGTAGATTTTCTAACCATGTGTGTAATTGATATTTTTGATCAGAGCTGCACAATATATTGAAGAATTATTGTTGTCTCAAAAGCAACATGCACAATAAGGATATTGCAAAAGACTGTTTGGAATGAACTTAAGGGGAAATTATTGATCTTTTCTTATTGCAGATATTTTGATGTGAAATAGTAAGATGAGCACATGTTTATTAATGGGCGATGAATTCCACTTATAGGAAGTTGTGCTTTTTTCTAAAACATGTGCAGATGCTGAAGTTAAGAGCAATCCTAATACATCTGAGCTTAACACCATATACTGAAGTATTTATTTGCATATTGCTCCAATTTCGATATTCAGAAATGATATTGCAAATCCCACATTTTCACAGTATTGTGTAGACCTATGATTTTTTTCTATAGTCTTGCTTCTAAATGAAATGCCTACATACCTTATATTGGTATCATATTTCCAATAGTAATTTGCACTGTGTTCCACTGTTATGCAACAACACCAAACTCCTCATACATATCAAATAAAAGCTAATATGAGTTTTTGAATACCTAAAACTATCTTTATTTCTTTTGGAAGGTTAGGAATTATAAATTCACATCATCGTGGCATAATCATACTAACTGTGTTACTCTTTGATTCTTTTAATGCTTAAATTTGCTTAAGATTATTTTGGCGATGCAATGATGGATACAGTACCTGTAACTTCATGTTTCTGCAAACAAAAGCTACCACTTTAAAATGCATAAAACCTCAGAAATGCACCATTTCAGAGGGAGCACTGAAGAAAAAAACTGCCACACGCTTTAAAGACTTTACAGTCAAGTTTAATTAAGAAAGACGCAGTAAATCAATAACCAAGCCCTGAAGTCAGAGGCCTATTCTGTACTTTTCCAATAAACTGGAGTTAAAAGATATTGCTGATATTTCATCTTTCACACAGTTATCACTCTCTTAAATATTGCATGTGGGAGATTGTTGGACGTAGCTATTCTACTCCTTTATTCAACATTACCAGAGCGCTGGGTTGCTCTTGTTTCATCTGCAAGAATATTGAAGGATTCATATATCGTACTGCTTCATACAAGCGTTTGACCCCTTTGCATCGGCCCTCTGAACAGGACTTTACTGCTCTGTGTAACTATGTTTCATTTTAATGGCGAGAAACACTTTCTGATCTAAATGCTAATGTAGCATCCTGTAATCTGAGGAATATTCTCTCTTTAGTTGTAAAACCCTCCCTGTCTCCTGTGCCCCACCTTATATCCTACCACCCTGATAGATGTTCTTGCAGGAATTAAGTTTAGATTGGTTGGCTGCAGGACTGCCTGCTGGGTGCATTTTGACTTTCTCTGTATTTAGTTTTCTATGGGCACCTTTTCTGCACCGACTGTATATGAGAGACACAAATCTGCCACCAGTTCTCAGAAGCTGACTCCTTTCTCCCAATGAATCAGGGATTGTTTTCCACTTTGGAAGACAATGTTAACTAAAATCTGGCATTTCTTGAGAAAAATATATAGAATCATGTCTGAAAGAGCAGCATCTAGCGGTGGGCGTGGTCCACAACGCTAACTTGCTACTCCCAAAAGTATTTGACCTTAAGAAGAAGCAATTGATCCTTTTACAGCTTTTATGGCATTATCAGCAAACCTCACATGGTATCACTGTTGGATCTTCAGGGAGGCCTGATGTCATAAACTCCTAATTAACACCATTTCCAGACAACTTTATTGACTTCTTGGTTGCAAATCACCCGAGACTGATGGAAGAATGGCCTTACTGTCTGACCAGCCTCTTCTCTGAGGGTGATATTCAGACCAACATAAAAGGGCAATATAGAACTATAAATATCAAACCAGCAGGATGTCTTATTTTAATTTGATATGGGAGATGAGGCAGACATTAGAATTTATAACTTGTTAGGTTGAATATGTCAGGCTAATATGTCCTCATCTTCCTGTTTGTTTAGCTCAAAGTGTTACTGTTTGTGCTTCACAAAGTATATAGTCTGCATATGTAGTCATGTTGTCTGTGGTGTCTGTTTACATCCACAGCAACAGGCTTGGCCTTGAGGGGATCTGACGGCCACTGGCAGTGACA
>JAOXYM010000010.1:31020436-31041535 GCA_028567055.1 Leptatherina wallacei | reverse complement strand
TAGATAGATAGATAGATAGATAGATAGATAGATAGATAGATAGATAGATAGATAGATAGATAGATAGATAGATAAGTTACAGGACAAAAAGATGATTCACAATTAAAACAGAATCCCAGACAGGTTAACATAAGTGACTGTAAGCAAATTAAGCAACAATTAAAATCAAACATCACTTGATCTGAGTGGCTATGGAACAAGTAAAATTTTTATAAGTAAATAAATAAACACATAATTAAAGCAAATGAATCAAACAACATTCACAGAAAAGTTGGGTTTTCTAAAATGCACTTATTTCTGTCTTTTTTTAAGTAACCTTAAGCTTTATTTAACAGACACAAGTAGAAGGAAAATAGTTTTCAATGTCTTTATAGACCAAAATTAAAATGGCTTTACTGCCAGCAGCGAACTATTTTTTTTAATCTGTGTGAAGAGAGGAATGTTTGGCATTGTTTTACACTTGATTAAATTAATTAAAATGTTTAATCCAATGGGAACTGGGTAATTATTGAAGTTTTGCTTGCGTTATCTATGTCCATTTTTGCTGATTTCAGTGGATCAGCTGTCTATGCTCGTGTTTGTCTTCATTTCGTCTTTCTGGTGCACCTCTGTTTTTTTCATAAGGAGATAGCCGTGGACTACTGGCTGGCTTGTCATGTCATGCATACCACTCCCCAAAAATTCAAATACCCTTTGCATCTATGGTAGACATATGCAAGTTGGATTTGGACTTTTTCTTTAATGGAGACAATGGTTCATTCATATACTCATGATTCAACTAGTCTGTTGTTATCTGGTCATAGTGCTTTAGCACTGTAGGGTTAAGCATTTACCTTTGGTAAAGAATATTCTAAAGAGCTTTACGAATCCCAGTTGGTTCGCTCCAAGGTCTAATCTCTTCAGTCCTCTCTTTGTAACATGCGTATGTTAAAAAAGCTGCCAGATTTACTCAATGCCAGGGAGAATATTTGAATGCAATCTCATCATACTCTCCTCACTTCCATCTAAGCCCAAGCGTTTTACTCTGGACTGCTCTGTTGCTGTTTTTTATATTTTCTTCCTCTCTCCAAGCCAAAACTCCTCTGAGTCACACATGTCAGTTTCTTCCGTGTCTCGCTTTCCCCTCATCTTTCTTGCTTAATCCCCTTTAAACTAAAGCAACTGCGCCCAGAGTCCTGTTACTCGGAGAGGATGGACAGATCTATGAGGGCTGGGGCGTGTTCTTCAGGCTACTTGAGGAATCAGTAACATGCAAACGGAGAGTCCCACTGAGCTTTGGCAAATGCATGTAACTCGCAGAGAGAACAGCACTGATTCAGAAAGTATTAAGTTTGAGTTTATGGCCTCTGTTTTTACATGTGATCAAGATGCTGATGGGAAGTTTTTACACTTGAAACTGAGAGCACTTCATGCCAACATTTGGCTGTTACATTCATAATGAGCACGTATAAATCATGTGGAGATGCTGTTGGGTTTTACGGACATCAGATCAGGTTCTAGAGGTCGAAATGTTTGGATAAAACAGTTTTTTTTTTGCCAAGGCTGAAATTAACTGTTAGATTGTTAATTGTTAAATTCCTGTGCGTGAGACTCTGCACATCCTGTAACCATTCGTGAATAAATCAATTTTAAAGGCTTTGTAAAAATCCAAATACAGCACTGTCATAATGATCTTAATTTGTTCCTAAAAAACTGAAATTTTTCACAGTACTGCACGAACCAGTATTATATTGATATCTAATTCCCTCAGCATTTCCTCTTAATAAGAAAAATGTGGCAGAGCTGTTTCAAAACATTTGTTTTATATCTCCTTATAGCACACAGCATATTGTAATTGTGACTTGATCTCTAATAATCAGGCGGTCTCTTGGAAAATATGTTTATTGTTCCTCATATGAGTGAAACGCTGATAATGTTTGCATGTGTTTGAAAAATCTATCTATTTAATCTATCTGTCCACACCTCTAATACTCACCACTTAACAGTAATTTAATTCATTTGATCTCTTTAAAAACACACATGCAAAAATGACAGTTATGCTTTTATAGGTGGTTTTCTCATGTGCTTGACTGAGAAAACAGAGACTTCCTAAAAGGCAATCACTTTAACTTTGCTGTGCAAGGAAATAGTCTCGCACATAAGCCCCAAGTTGAACTAGAACTTGAGAACATGTTTTTATATTCTCTTCAGCATATATAGTATTGGGGATTTGGACAGAGGCAGGCTTGTTACCCCTGACTTTCTTTTGTGTCGACTATTGCTTTTTCCTAAGAATCCTTCAGGCGGGTCCTTGGATCAATGAGTTATTTCACAGGTTCCTATCTGAATTAATGGAAAGAGGAGTAATGCAATTTCAAATTTTGGATTACAAAAAAAAAAAAAAAAAGGTACTTAAAAAGTTTGAAGACTTGGCCCCAGAGTGGGTTTTGGTTAACTTCATTAAGGGCTCAAGTCAGAGTGCAATGTAGATACTAAAGTCACCAAAACAAATGAATGAAGTGCTAATTACTTACTTATTTACCTTGTAGGGTCCATCTGCACATTGTCACTTGATTGTTGTGTTCACTGTTGTGAATGTTGTGAATCTTTCCTGGAACCTGTGAAAGTACAACAACAAAATTGTTCGGATATGCTTGTTGGACTTGGTGCACAGTCGACTTTTTCAGTGGAAGAGCAAGACATTTCCCATGCAATTCTCATCTTTATCACTATGAAATTCTCCCAAGAGAACTACATCCACTTATTTTTTGCAAACTAGGACCTGAAACCGAATAGTTACGCTTGTTCCAGG
Organism: Leptatherina wallacei; assembly: GCA_028567055.1. Taxonomy (NCBI): domain Eukaryota; kingdom Metazoa; phylum Chordata; class Actinopteri; order Atheriniformes; family Atherinidae; genus Leptatherina; species Leptatherina wallacei. The sequence goes on along the minus strand of JAOXYM010000010.1, from coordinate 31,038,744 downwards.
ACAAACACGGCTGGTTAAGCAGCAGGTCTCTCATATTTATTTAAAGATTGACTGAATTATTGCAGCTAGCTTGGATCAGCTAAATTTGGTTCAGATGTTGGCCAGTAGCTTTGCATCAGATCATCATTTTGCACATAGGTTGCAAGGTCATTGTATGCCATGTACTTTCTGTTTGATTTTTAAACATCCCTGCTTTCAAGCATGCTTTGCAACCATGCAAACATGGCCTATTACAATACCCAAATATAAGCATATTATACCACGCCGTTTGTACAACACAAAATATGAGCTTAGCAAATACATTTCTAAACACAGTCAGTTTAATATACCTGCTACAATGATTCACTGCTCTCTGGTTGTCACATAATCCTCCTGCTTTTTCTGTTTTTTTTAATCATTTTTTGTGCAGATCAATGCATGGGGTTATCAGTGATTCATTAGTACTTGTCTCTGTTTCCAACTGTAATCACATCAGCTTTTGAAGAAAGTCCTCCTCTACATATAATGCCTATACTTCCATTTAGATAGCTTAGTATCAGTCCTCTGACTTTTAGAAACAAAAGCAATGATTATTTTTCAGAAATGTAAAAGTGTCATTAAATCCATATTTCCATACTCCAGATTAAATATTATGTCATATGCATTTAGTTGTGCTCTAAGACCATGCTATCAAAGTCTTAAAGCCCTAAGTTGCATCATCAACCGCAAAGGATGTGCTTCCTCCAGGCGGTGTTTTCCTCACACAACAGGGCTGGCTGACCTGGTCTTTGTCAATTGGATATTCCTGGATTTACTTTTTAGACCGCAGACTTAAAGCTCCCTGTCCATCTGCCTGTAGGCAGTCATCTCTAGCATTCAGCTGAAAGAAGGCCATTACCACAGTCAAACAGCGTGCAGAGACCAAGATCTGTTGTCAGGATGATGTCTTTTAATTTATTTATTTTTTAAACCAGAGGAAATAAGAATATTATGAAAGGAAAAAAGGAAAATTTTTATTGTTATTTAATTTAGCATGGACTATTGAGGGAACCTTATAGTGGTGCGTGTGTCAGTGGGACTGTTAGACACCCAGCTTTGAGACTGTTCTGCATCGTAAAACAAATGCCCTCTTTTTCTGCTTCCTGTCCTCCTGTCCATAACTCCCAAGTGTGCATGCTTTCATGCTTTCAGTTTATTTGTTCTATGTCGATGAACGTGGGAAATTTAATGATGGACAACACCAAGATTAGACCATGAAATTGCAGCCTTTTTCAATATTTTGTAATCTCACAAATGCCTGATATTTAAAGCAGATAATTGTAACTTATTCATTGCAACAATAAGTGAGGTTACAGAATCCCTGTTAATGCAATGTGAGAAACTATGGCATGTGTGAAATCGCTGGAGTAATGTAACAGTTAATATTTTTCCATATGAATTAGATCTTGCCAGCAATTTGCCACTGTAACCACGTGGCTTTGCACATCCACAGCACAATTACCCTCACTCTTAATGTTTTGTGTTTTATTTAGCTTATCTCATGTCTGGCCTTTCAATTTCCCTGATGGAGATAAAATTGCTGAACATGTATAGTCAAAGCAAACAGTGATGGACTTAATAAAGACGCGGGGAGTGGAGAGGAGGAGCTGAAGTCTCCTGCAGCTGCTGCTGCATTGGCTGTGTGCTCAGCAGCGGGGAGGAGCTGAGAGAGAGAGAGAGAGAGAGAGGGAGAGAGAAAGGGAGACAGTGTGGGGAGGAGGGCATTGCTCTTGTTGGGAGATAGGGAATGCCCGTTAGTTGCGTCTGCCGATAATAGCACATCAGGCAGTGCGCTGCTATTGGGGGAGCAGAGCACAGGCGGTGTGGAGGACTGAGCCGCTGAGCACAGAATGGTACACTGAAGAAGACAGGCGCACTCACAAGGAGACAGTGAGGGATAAAGCTCGCGAAGAGAGAGCGCATCATCACATGTAGAGAAGAGGACTGAGAAGGAGCAGGGCAGTGGGAAGCGGAGAGGAAAGGAAGGAGTGGAAAAAAGTTAACCAGTCAGCAAGAGAACCTGGAGCAGCTGAGACTCACTGGGGTCTTAGTCCCTCTGGAACAGTCAGGCACATCACTAGGAAGCGCATGTGGAGAGTGATATTACAGGAGGGGAGTGCTGTAACTTCTTAGAAAGACAAGGGTAATGCTCCTCACTGGACCCTCCTGCACAGTTTACTTGCAGCAGCACTGAGCAGAGGACAGTTAAATGTGCCAGAGGTGCCTGAGCATTTCAGCTCAACTCACTTCTGTACAGGAGACTTTTTTTTAAGTGGATGCAGTTTCGTACCTGAGTGCCTTTTTTTGTTTTTCCTTAATTGCTTCAAAGTGTGAAGCAGTGGAGACTCGGAGGGCAAGTTGCTCTGTCCTGTCATCTCTGAGACTATGTTAGACTGTGCGTCAGAAAGCCCCTCATCAGCAGCTGCAGCCCTAGAGCATGGAGAAGTCCAGCAGTGAGGAGTCAGCCATTCACCGTAGCCCTTCAGTAGATAGCCGTGACTCTGATTTTCCCCAAGCCTCTACGTCTGGACGCCCAATTGGCGGCCGCGGCTTCACTGCCGGTGCTTTCTACGGCTCCACAGGGCCGCGCAAAAACGCACAGCAGGGACAAGCTGGAGCAGCAGCTGCCGCCGGCGCAGAAGACAAGACCAACAACAAGTACAGCTCACCTAAAGGCAGCAAATACGTAGTCTTTTACCTGGATCTATCATTTGTGTTCCTTTTAGAATTCAAGAAGTGCAACATGGCGAGAGGCTGTCTCTGCTGCTTGAAGTATATGATGTTCGTCTTCAATCTTATCTTCTGGGTAAGTCGCTCATTCTTTCTTTTTTTTTCTCAGCATACTTGTTCACATTGATCTAGCTGATGTTAATGTGTGGCTTCCAAGATTATGCTGATGAGGGGAATCTGGCTTGAGTGATTCCTCACAGTTAATAAATGTGAAGCCTCAGTGTCTCCTATCTTTTTAAAATGTTAATCAGGAAACATTACAATATGACAAAATGATGGCTGTCAGGGCAATCATGCGTTTCTAATTACATCAGGGTGTTTATGCTTGTTCCTCTCTGTGCAAGTTGCTATTCCTGGATGCAATGACAGAGTCAGTGGCATTGCACCAGGTCTCCTTTTGTGTTTTGTGGAGCAGTGGCTTAGGTGGAGGGTGTCATCAGGGTCACTTGCTAGGTGGGTTATATGATTTATGGTGAACAAGCTGCTGAAATTTGGCTTATGTTATGCAAGTGAGTGCATGAGAAGATATCAGCAGTGGTCATAGTATCATGTAATTGGATTTGTATGTTTTTCCTTATTGCTGACTGTTTGATTTAGTGTCGACTCTCGGATGGAGCTATGTGACTCCTGACTGTGACTGTGATTTAAAAGAAAAAAATAGAAAATGCAATGATCACAGTAAGGGATTGAGATCATGGTTTCTCAATGTGCCAGATTTACTCACACATAGCTTTAATCAGGAAAACCTAGCAGGCTTGTGGCAGGCTCTGCCATGTGTATCCATGCATGGGCATTTACTATAAAAGTGGGCATCCCTTGAATGTTTACAGAAAGGATTATAAGGCTTATGGGTTATGGGGGTAAGTCTTTTGTGTGGATTCAGTGAAGCGTGAAGCATAAAAACATCCAAACACGAGGGACTCATCAACCCAGGCCCAACGTATCACTGGGTCGGGAGCCCAGTTAACTGGGGCACAGTGGTGGCATTAGCCTGAGCCCATGCAGCTGTGAGCAGGTCAGCATTTCAAACACAGACACACACACACACACAAACGTATATCTATCTCACTGACCATTACATATATGAGAACAGACAGCAGTGCTACCGGCCATCCTCATGACCGAAGCTGTGGACCTTTCTTGTGCTTGGGGGCAGCGTCTTCATTTCATACTCGCATCATATCCCATTCTACACAGGCAGAAGCGAGCATGATTGGTAAAGACATGAAGTATAGACAGCTCAGAAGACTTTATTGTCCCTCGAATAAGGCCAATGTTTGTGTAAGGGAATGAGAATGTCAGAATAGCTTCGTTCATGATAGATTCATTATTACAGATATTGACTTACTTTGATTTTTATCTCAGTCAATATAGTTCAAGTCTGTGCTCTGGTCTTAATATCACTATTGTTTGAATGGAAATTTTAAGTAGTTAATTGATCTCAAAGAAACCCCAATAAAGAATAGCTGCTCCTTTCCTTTTTGACATGATGTCTGCCACATGGCCAAAACTCAGATAATTAAATTTTTCAGGCTATTCGGGGGTTTAATTTGATGAGAATAAATGTGGACAAGACTTTCAGTCTAATCCATTTTTGTATTAACAAATGAGGTTAAAATCTTTACACACCTTAAAATTGGCTTTCCCGATTCCAAGTTTTTATTTAAGATCATGCTCACCGTGAACATTCCTCATTATTTCGACATTATTTCTTCTTGGTGCACTGACTTTAATGTTAGCCAGAGCTGTACAGGACTTGACACTAACACAGGACTCACTGTCACTTACCTGTATGTTTTCTTGGCCTGTTTGGCTCGTGAAAGATCAGAAGTTGCCTGAGTGCATGAGTTTTTTTTTTTTCCTGTAAGGGTTACAAAGTCATTAATTCCCACTTGTTTCCTAAGAGCCAGTCACAGGGGATTTGTGTGAAGGCTTTTACTTCCCTAGTTCCCTTCAGGCTCAGTTTGTGCTTAACCTTGTTCATTGGCGAAACCCCACTGCTAGTAACTGGCAACAGCGCACCGCTAATAAGGAGATAGAAAGAGGCTTTGGATTTCAAGGCTGGTGGCCTCGGATTTTACATCTTGTCGAGCATGTTGGCCTTCATAGAAGTATTCCATAAGTGCCCTGAGTGTGTAGGAGCTCTCCCTTTGGTGTATATATATATATATGTGTCTAAAGTGGACTGTTAATCAGTGTAGCTCACACCCTGCTGTGCAATAATTGACTTTTTACTGTGGTAATGTTCAAATAATGAATACCTACCATGCATATGTCTTTCTATTCCAACAGAGTAATTCTCTTGTTTTCCTCTTATTGCTAGCTTGTTTTAATGACAGTTTAAGTATTTTCCCATGGGAACAGTGTGGAGTGATGTGATGGCTCAGTTTATCTGCATCTAACAGCTTCCAACTCATTGGGGGCTGTTTGGAGCTCTGGATTCTGGGACAGAGGCACAACCATTTGAAGGATATTTGGTGGGGCAAGGGATAAGGGATTCGCACAGTGCTCTGGGGTGAGTGTGAAGGGTGACAAGTTTGTTGTATCTTGACACTCCTGGGACTGCGCTGTTCCACCACTGCAACTCCAAGAATCACATGGTTACCGAAGTTGGTAGTTTGCCTCCTAACTTCTGTCGTCTCATCTTGAGACTGAAGGAGGAATGGTGTGTTGGAGTAACTGGACACCAGGCATTGCAGGGGTCTCTACTTTCTGTCTGCACACACAGTGCTTCCACAAGCACACAGATATTAGCCATCCTTGGAAGTATGTTCACCACCCACATATCATCCACTGCTCTGGACTTACATTGGTAACTTGAAGCACAAGGTAAACACTGGCAGGCACTCCAGGCATCTCCATACATGCGCTCATCCTTACCCCCCCACCCACCCTTCCGTCCCTATAGCAGTTGTTCATGACCATCTGGCTTCTCTTTCTTATAAGGGATTAGAAGAGTTGGAGCTGCAGGGGGGAGTTTGGGGCAGATTAAAGCACTATTTGGTTGTGCGGTTTAAGGATTGAGAGCACAGCTCCTTAGGACAGCTCTATGCTAAAGCCATCATCATCAAAGCAAATGCCCTTTGTGGTGTGACAGTGTGTGACAAAGAGTGTGAATTAGTTGAGGAGAGGATCTGTTGCGCTTTCTCTCCCAAACACACTTTCTGAATGTGTCTTTTGGACCAGCCTGATAGGGCGATTGATGCTAAATCCTGTTGGTGTCAGCCTTGACAGCATATCAGCGCTGGGATTCTTGCTGGGAGCAAGGATTTTATCTTCTTATCATGTAGTGCAATCTCGGTACTCACAGCTTCCATTGTTAAATTCCCAAGTTCAGTAATCAATTTACTCTCCATTGCTTTGTCCGGTGTTCATGAAGACCTTTAAAAAGTAAGAAAGTTTAAAAACATCTTGCAAGTATTTATTCTCCCAAACAAGTTAATTTTCTCTGTTGCAGACAGCTTGGACAGTAGCTTAATGGATTCATCCTAGCTGCGCCATCAAGTCATATCAAAAACTAAAGTCTCACTTGATATTCATATTTAAAGGGAAAGTGTCCGTTCAGCAGTCTTGTCCTAAAAATACAAGACAGATAGTGTCAAAGCTGCTCCTTTTAGAGGAGAGAAGACCAAATGTGTTTAGCATTCATGAATTCCTGTGCTTACTTAGGGGATTGCTGAAGGATTTATAAACCATTTGGTTCGAGGCAGCAGAAGATTAGGTTCCCTATCGATTTAATCACTGAATTTGACATTTAAGGTTTCAAATGTGCCCACGTTTTGATGCTACAAAGAGCTATTGACAGACTCAAGGTGGTTTGTAGGAAGTGTGCACAAGAGTGTGTGTGAATATCTGTCTTTGGTTTAGTGGAACTCCATAAAAACTTTCACACAAGTTGTCCGTTTGTTTTAGTTTAAGGTGCTGGAGCAGTTTTCATGTTTTTCGTTCTCTGTGTCGGCACATGGAACGCTTGGTCCTCTATAATGGCTAAAGATAGTGTGGTATAGCAATAAACTTTTCTCTTACTTCTTTTTTTTTTCGCAATAAGCACAGCTGAACTCCATCAGTCACTGCCAGGTGAAACAGGAATTTGGGCATATTACTGAGACTTGAGTGCGTTCTGCAAGACGATGAAACAAGATCTATATATACTGAGCTGTCACAAACATTTATTCAGATCAGTCATTTCACTGTGAGAGGCGTGGTTTCAGCTAAGTTTGAAAAAGCAAGTCCAACTTTTCCAAGATAAGAGATAACACCACTACATTTATACAAATTTTAATCAAGTCTAAGTTAATGTTCCTATAGATCTCTGAGCATAAATAAAGACTGGCTGTTCTGCTTGGTAAATATCTCCGTATGCCTCATTTTGCCCATTGGAACATTTGGGAGATCCTTCTAATTTACGCGTCTCTCTCCGGCTGCATCGATTTCCCGGCCGTGTTGCATCGTGCCTCTGAGCTCATTAGCTCATGTTGCAGATCAGCTGGGATATGGGGCTGCTGTATCTCACTATTGGGGCTCAAGGTAATAGAGCAGAGAATTAGAGGTGCATTTTAGACTTAGATGCAGCTTGTAGAGATTTCTACTTGAATATGACAGACTTCCAACCTGATGATATGTTAATTGGTTTTGTAAATTTACTGTCGGACCCATCTGTGAAAACATAAAAAGATCATTTTATTGTAGTGACACAGCAACTGTTAAATAAACCTGCCTCACACACTTAAAGCTTTCTTTCTTTGAGTCCTATAAATGCATTTAGAGAGTCTTGATAACAACTTTTTGCATTTTCTTGCATTGCATCCCTGGACTGAAACAGCTGTCTATGTCCATGCATGTTAATGTAATGATGACTGGCTGTCAAGTCTGACAAATTACAGACTTCAATTACTTTCACATCAGTGACCAATGAACCCTGTAATTCAAACCAGAGACATTGCAGTGGAACACGTTTTGATACTGTCTGTGCTTTGGGCAAACTTTATTGTGTGTCCTCACATCTGAGCATTAAAACGTTAAGATTAAACAAGAAGTCTATTTGCATTCAATTCTTGTCCTCATCTGCAGGGCCATTTATTAGTTTTGTTTAATCATTTAAAGTCTCAATTGGTCAGTGGAGTGGTGGAAGGAGTGTGCCAAAAAAGAAAAACCCTTATACATTTCTATTTGTATCATAATGTTTACTATCCCATTATACAGAAGAAGTTTTACAGCTATAGATGTCCCCCCAGCACCTCCTGGGGGGACATTGAGGCGTTTCTAAGCCAATCAAGAGATATTCCCCTTATCTCGTTTTCCTATTTGCACACACTTAATTCCTCCTGTTGACTAATTTATTTATGCCTCTCGCCAGCCAGAGATGAGAGCAGAGGAGTTGTGGGCAAAAATGAGGACTGAGGAAACAAAGTGAGAGGCATTTAAGAAAATGAGATGTCCTTGCTTCTGAGTGTCATTTCAATCCAGCTTGAACTGAATACGACATGTCGCACCACATCATTATCCAGTCATTATTTTAGTTGTTAATTATTTTGTCAGATGAGTTTTAAATGTAATTTGTTGCAAAGCAATAAATCTACTTTTTTTTTTATTTAAAGTGGAGGATTAACATGCCAGCCCCCCATTTAGCAGCCTTTTAGAATGTGAGACATTCTTTGAAATATTTAGCTGTGAAAGACTTCTGGGTCACAAGCAGGAGGATGGGGGAGTGAGGAGACAAGTCACTGGATATTAAAGTAATGAGATGGGCCTTTAATATCACAGGTGTGCCCTAAGGTTTCCTCTTGATAGGACATTTGCTTTTGGAGGACACCCTGACCAAATCCCCAAACAGCCTCAGCTACTTCACCCTGAGTCCCTCCCTGATGACTGAGTTTCTCACCAAACCCCGAAATCTGAGTTCAGACACTGTTTGGAAGAAGATCCTTTTGGCCATTTGTGTTCCCAATTTCATTCTTACGGTCACTACTCACAGCTCATGGCCTGAGGTGATGGATGGAAGGTTGTGGACTGATAATTCGACAGCTTTGCCTTTAGGCTCAGCTCTCTCTTGATCTCGACAGACAGGTACAGCATTCGCATCACTGCAGACATCGGCACAATTTGCCTGTCAATCTCCCGCTCCGTCCTAGCCACCCACTCATGAACAAGACACTCAGATGTTTACTTGAGGCAGAAACTCTGAGTAAACTATAAACAAAGTATTGCCAAATATTTCATAAGCAGTAAGGCTATTTGTGTCAAGGCCTTAGTGCAGAGTCCTTCATACACAGATCCTGAAGGGCCTTACTGCATCAAGCCTGAGTTTGATCCCTACATCATGGTCCTTTGCTGCATACCGTTCCCCCTTGTTTCATCACTTTGCTTTCTAATTTAAATAGTAACCACTTACTCTGTCATATAAATGCATTGAAGTATGAAGCATAAGCATTCTCCAGATCTTTTAGCTTTTGGGGGTTTTTTGGGGCTTCATACTTTGTTTCACCACTGATCTTGGCTAAGTAGGACTGATTTGTAATGACAAGTGAGCATCTCAGGCACAATTGACAACATGGTAGCTGCAACCAACAGGAGCTGCAGTACACTGACTTCTACATCCATCCTAACTCTTGCTTTAGATGAAGGTGCATGTAGAGCTTTTATGAGCTCCTGTATGCTCATTTGACTCTGAACAATAAATCTTCCTTAATGAAAGATAAGACAGACACAAAATTGTTATCATTACGTTAGTTCAGATAGTATCTCATCAAGATTAACTATACAGTCCCTCAGCCCAAAAATCCACCTCTTTTCTTTGTTCCTGCATGTGAAACACAGAACTTGCTTTTCGAAATGCAGGTCAGAAGAGTTCACAGGAGAACAAGGGGAAATGATGAGTGTCATTAGTTCTGCACACATAAGCAGAATCCTTTGCAGTGACTATCTGCCAAATTGTGTACCTCAGGCAAGAGGGAAGGCAGCCTCCATGTTGTGGAGTTAATAATGTGCTTATAGCACTGAGCTGTAACTGAAAATATCACTACATGTCATGTTTTGGGGTAATTGATCAAAAAGGCCCTTAAGAGTGTTATGTATCAGAAAAAATCCCAAGCAAGGTCTTTATTCATTGTGAGAAAATATGGCAGCAAAAACAAGCTAATCCTTGCAGCTGAAAATGATTCCACATAGTGGAATTCAATTTGGTGGGAAAAGATTGGTATTATTGAGGAAACAAAATGTAGTCATCTATCTAAAGCCTCGTTGGAAAATGTATGCAATTACTGTACTTTCTTCATCTCCTTTACCATTTCTCATATCACGTTAAGGACTTGCAGGGATTTAGTGCAGCGGCCGGACAAAAACACGAACACACTGAGGCCAGAGATTTGAACAAAAGCTGTCTGTCTGACAGATATCTGTTAATGTCCAGTACACCTTCATAATGCTTTGTTATCCTTTTCCTGCTATGCAGAAAAAGCTACTGTGCATCTGAGCATCTGGCTCACAGAGCAATTTCTCTGATTTTTATTTGATCTTGTTGCAGCAACATATTTGCTTTCAGACAAGCAAATTGTTCAAATGAACAATGTTTCAGCCCTATTTTTGTCCTTCTGCTGCAGGAGTGGCTATAAACTTCCTTTCATCCACCCTCACCTTCTATTTCCACCTCAGGAGGAGCAATCAATGCAGACCTTCATCTAAGCGGTTTATTAATGTAGAATGTTAGAACAGCTTGCTAGGTAAACTACTCAGCATTTTTCCAGCAGCTAAAGGCAGATTACAGTGAAATCAGTGTTTCCCAGTCGTCCCTCACCTCCAGTCCTTTTGAAAAAACTTAGAAAATGAATTTGTTGATCTTATTGGAGCAGATTAAAAAAATTTTTAAGATCATCCCTTTTAAGTTTGATTAACAGAAAATTATATGAGCTAATTGCAAATTTTAAGTGGTGCTTGATTTAATTTCTCATGTGCAATATTTGATTTATAAGAGAAGCAGCCATGTGGAAGAAATCATTTTTGCTGGAAGAGAAGAAGTCTGATTTAGCTGCAGTAAAGGCTATCAGAATACAATCTTTAGGCTTCTGGGTCCAGATGCTAAATTCTCAAGAAATTGTAAGCTGTAGGCTGAGTTTCATCAATGACAGTCTCCAAGGGCAATTTCCCCAGGGTCACTACCTGAGCTGATTCAATGGGGCATGTTTTTTTTCCCACTGTAAAACCACTCAAACAACCCACATAGCACCCTTGAGAGCTTCTTTCCAGCCAGCTTGCTCTTTCCCATCTCTAAACAGCATTTAATCACCCAGGACACACCAGGCGACTGCACCATAAGAAATAAATAGATCGAAACAGAAAATATGAGCAGATTGACTTTGAATGTGTATATTTTAAATGTGTCATCTTGAATTTGGGTCAGGGACTCAGATATTCACCGCCTGAATTGTAATGAGCCCAGGACACACAGCTCCAGCAGGCTCAACACTTTCCACTCTGCATTGTTAGCCATGACAAATGAGAGGCAGATTTATGCCTTAAACATCAGTGCATATATTGATTTATTCTGCTGCACCATCGCAGATTATTGCTGAGTTATAACTCAGTCATAAAATCAGCATATTGTAGCTTTCTTGATGGAAATGCATGAGATGAACAGATGATTATCTGAGTGTTTAACATGTTTGTATTCTTTAATGGAGCAGTTTTGTGTAGCATGTGCAGCATGGTGTAAAATGCAAACCATCATCTAATGGATTCGGCTATTTGTTGTGATTTGAAATGAATGCCACAATCTTTTTGTTTTCAGTGTGAAGACCAGATCTTCATCTGAGCAGGTTGTTGCAGTGCTCTCGTTATGTCTGATCCAATTTGAGCTTGAGTCTTATTTGATGTGCATGAGGTGCGCTCAAAAATGGCTTTGATACTCTCTCCCTGAAGAGGGAAATGCAGTAAGTAGTCAAGATCCTTCACGGCTACACCACTGAGATAACAGACTGACAGACTGTGTAAACCTAATAGGGATTATTACTGTTCCCCATGCATGCAGATTCATCCTCTTTCCGATCACCGCTGAATGTTGGACTGTCCTCTTGACTTTCCTTCAATCTTATCACACAACGAAAGCAATTGGTTCCACTTGTTTATTTTACATCACTTTCCAATTACCAGTTGTATTTCCAGACATGACAGAAAATTTGCTTTGTATATCTGTTCTGTTTCAGAAGATATCAGGGACTTATGTGTCCTGAAATCGGAAGCAGCTTGGTAGCCTGAAGGATTCAGAGTTTTGTTTAAGAAGGAAACATGGATATCACTTTGGTATTGTATCTGGGACACAGATGGGTGTCTCTAATCATACTTTTTTTAAGAGGACCTGATAGTCTTATTGTATAGTGGAAATGGAAGAACCAAGTGGCAAAGTTATTTGCACAAATTCAAGTGAAATGTGTCAACAGTGTCATGTCATTGAGAGTGAATTAGATAATGCAGCGAACACAGAGGAATAGGCCCTGCACCCACATTTATTAACCTTTATCTCATCTAATTCAATTTATGAAAGATACATAGGCTGCTATAATGTAAACGCACCAAGCAATGATTTCAGCTTCAATTTAATCTAAGTTTTAAGTCTTTCATCATGAATGCTACTGTACTGTGATCAACATTAAAGCTTTTTGTTAAAGCTTTTGTTGTTGTTGTTGTTGTTATATATATATGTGTGTGTATATATATATATATATATGTGTGTGTATATATATATACATATATATATTTCACCCATTTTCTACTGTACTTTAATTAAAAATCAAAAAAGTGTGAAATTGTTGTAGAGACCCCCCACATCCCCCCCCCCCACTGGCTATGTGTCATTTGCACTTCCCGTCAGTAGTCATTATTTCCACACAGATGTCTCCATTTCTCTTATTAAGCCACCCAGGCTTCAGTAATAGGTGACTTTGGATGGCGGGGGAGAACAAAAGAGTGAGTCCAAGTAAACCTTGGTGTGGGCAGACTGAAGTTAAGTAAAGAGTCTAATTTGAGGAGTTCATTATGGGGTCATCTGCACCTTCAATGAATGATCTCATTCATCTATTCGGAGCCTGAGTGATTATTAACACACACCTTTTTGCCTGTGTAACCACTCATCAGAGGAGTGTGGTGAGACAAACCCACTCACTGCTGATTATTTCAGCAAAAGGACACAGCACCTTGCTGGGGGGTCAGGCCATTAATGCCCTCTCTGTTTCATACACTGAGTTTTGCTTGTTATGATTTTAGATCTCCATCATAACCACATTATGAGTTTTCCGACACTGGTTGCGTGCTCCTCCTTAAGCACAGTTCACAAGAGAACCAGGACAGATGGGGTTGGCCAGATTTTTCCCTCAGTCCCCTTCTGAGAGGACAGACTGGCAGAACCTAAAACACTGTCATTTTTCCTGGGTGGGAAGAAGTGAAGCATGAAGGCAGGCAGGCAAGGAGGGAGAGGAGAGGAGGGAAAGGGATGGAGCTTTTCTCAGGAGCAAGAGGTGAACACGTTGATGCTTGATGACAGCCCCCTGAGAAGTGACTCACCCCCACTCGCTCGCAGACCTCTCTCTCTCTCTCTCTCTCTCTCCTTTTGGCATCCACATCATGTCATTTTTGGTTTTTGTTTCTTTCATCTTGTGAACAAATCATTTGGTCCATTAAAAGAAAACATTAAGGGATTAATTAGGTTAAAACAACATCAAATATAAATCATTTTCTGGCTTTGTTTTTCAGCTAGATTGCATACTTACTTTTTCCTTTATTTCAAGCATTGCTCGTGTTTACATCTTTGTAGATGAAAGCAATACGCTGGCTAAACTGATTATCTCTTTCCACCTCCCAATTGGGCACAGCTTCCTTCAATCCATAAACCAGAGAGTAAATAGGAGTCACAGTTTAAATTAATCCAACATAAACGTAATACTTTGTGTGAAAAAAAAAAAACTATTACAAACCATTTTAAAGTGTCCCTTGTTTGCAGACACTAACACATGAGCAGCAGATTCTTTATGTCTTTTGTCTGCAATTTAAGACCTTTATGGTACTCACTTGGTTCCCTACAGAGACTCGTTTTGACTGAGGTCAGAGGAATTTGGAGGTCAAGTATAAACGTGTTGAAATCTTTGACATCTTCCTCAAACCAACCCTGGACCTTTTGATTCAGTTTAATGGGGACCATTATCATCCAGGAAGAGGTCATTGTCAACTGGAAAAATCAATGCCATGAATGTCAGTAAGTAATTCTTTATTTATATAGCACCTTTCTAGCACAACTGCAACACAAAGTGCTTCACAAAACAGATTTGAAAATACAATTAACATTGGAATAGTCAAAACGATCAACATCGAAAAGTTAAAAATTACAATAAAAAGTGTTAGTATGTAATATAAACAATATAGATTAAAGGCACATTTAAGAAAAAGATTAAATTCATAAAACAGTACAATAAAATCTAGAATGAGGCTTACTGAATCACAGAAGTGCTGCAGAAACATCAGACTGAAGGCCTTCTTAAAGAGGACGGTTTTGTGTGTGTGTAGTGTCTAGATAGGTGGCGTGTGTCAAAGAAACTGCACATTAATGCCAGGATGTCAGGCTCTCCAGCAGAATGAATCCCCGAGAATCAGACGGCTTTTTCCGGTATTCCTTCCTCCCATAGTGCATCCTGATCCCTCGCCTTGGTAAACCAGCCAACTGTCCACATGATGTATGAGACTGAGCCACATTCTGCTGTTACTCTGTGGTGCAGTTCTTATGCTCATATGTCCTTTCTTGGCATATTTAGCAGTGGGCAGGGACCATCTTGAGCAGTCTGACCAGTTTTCAGCCTATCATCCCCCCCCCCCCACACACACACACACACACACACACACACATAATAAGCAGTGAGGTCCTGCGTGATCTGATGCCTTTCCATCATAACCCCCAAAAAAGGATTTTAGCATTTTGTGGCACTATAACTCTTATTTGGATTCAGACCTCACCAGCCAGGCAGCCTTTTCTTCCCGCATGCATCATCGAGCTTTTGCCATCTGTGAATCGGTTGCCATTTCAGCAGTTACCCCCTCTTTGGACCACTTTTGTTCAGATCTGAGCACTGCATACAGAGCACTTTATACAAGACCTGCTGTTTCAGAGCTCCTCTGATTCAGTTAACCAGCCAACACAATTTGGCCCTTGTCAAATCTACTTAGATCTTTACTCTTTCCCATTGTCGCTGTTTCCAACACATAACTTACTGCTTTATATATCCTACCTTTTGTCAAGTGTCAGAGGGGTGAGATAATCATGACCTTTTCCTGTTTGTGTTCTTATGATGTGGCGGATAAGTGTATACTCTATGTTCATTCCACGTTGATTTTATTAGATAACACATCCAGGAACCATACTGTACTCAGCAATAAGATTTTTTATATAGTAAAAAGGAAAAAAATTCAGATAAATGAATAAACATTAGAAAAACAGATGAAAGGTAAATGTAGGTGTACCTGGAGAGAAGCAGTCCGATAGTGGGATTAACTAAATAAGTTGTTTTTTCTCCTTTCGACAGCTTCGAGCTCCCAAGCCTGATTAGCTACGCTGTGCACATAAAGCAGAGTTTCGGCCATTTTTTTTTCCCTGTAACGCATTATAATTCTGTAAGATTCCCAAGCCTTGTGATGGATAGACTTATCTATCATAATAAAGTATGTGACCTTATTCGTTTTTTCATTCATTAATTCATTCATTGTAGAAAGAAAAGAAAATGTTCTACCTTATCTTTAGCTTTGGTAAACTTTTTGCTAGCATGGTTTGGATGCTCTTGGCCCATTAGGTTAATTGCAAATCAGTGAAAACCAACTCTCAGTGATCAGTTTGATTTTATCATGATGGGAGTGCTTTCATCCGGGATGCAAATCCCCCATCCATTGGAAATGAAGGGCCACTGAAAGGTCTCAGTATTACAGTTATATGAATCATATGATGTGGCCTTTGAAGCTGTCATATCACAATCCAACCTTACAACCGTTGGACATTTTTTTGACAGAATTTATCACCAACATTATCAATGGAACATTTCATCCTACCTGTAAAGTTCAGTTCCAGAAACTTCTGGAATAAAAGCCAAGTCACATCGTAGCTGTTCTGATGACATGTGATGGATCTGCATGTGTATCCTTCAGTACGCAGTAGAATCAAAAGACTTTTCAGAACTTGTTGTGCGACGGGAGTAATTGAGTTGCAAATGCAGATTATGATAAGCTTGAAACGTCCATGTGGATGTTATTAAAACAAGAACAGTGGCAGGTTATGTCTCCCATGTGAGGGCTGGCATGGCTGTTTGCCTGCTTCTGTTAGTTTTAACAAGAGCTTAATAGTTGACCATTACAGCCATATCTGTCAGTCTGCTTCAGAGAAAAAGCACTTCTTAGTCTTTAAGTCTTTCCCCTCTACAAGTCATTTTTCCTTGAAGTGTTTACCTTGCAGTGGAGGCGTGAGGAGAAAAATGACTGTCCTTTAGCCTGTGCTTTCACTTGGTTTCTAATTATTTTGCAGTTGTGTTTTTAGTAAGATAAATTGATTTATTTGGTAGACTTTCTGCTTTTAATAAAAGAATTGTCTAATAACTATCTCCAGGGAGAATATGTTTCTTCAGGAAGTTTTCATTTGAAAGATCAAAAAAATTCACACTTTATATGTATTAGTCATCAGAATTTTTTGGTCATCTTTATGTGAGAAATCCAAGCCTATCACATCTTATGCTGGGTGTACAGCAATATGACTTCTTAACATGGTTTCTGTGCAGTATTTTTTCACATTAACTGTGATGGGTGGCCAGCTTTATCACCCATAGAATTCCTCAGTGATCATTTTCCATTTCCATCTACGAGACAGGCATAACTTCATTCACTGACACATTTATTTGCAGAAGATATGCTCTGGTAAGAAAGAAAAACAGAACATCAATAAACTTTGAAAGGGTTTCACTCTGCATCAGGGCTGGTTACAGAGAGATGGAGACTGCATCTGCAGGGATCCACACAATCATTATATCAGAGTCCATCACCGATGCGGGTTGCTGTGTCCTCAGAGATTCGGTGTCCTGGTGTTTGCAAAGATGGTGAGCATGAAGCTGTTGCAGGGGAGTATAAGTACGGTGTTGCATTTTACTGACAACATGTTTCTGTTTCTGCATTATGCATCCCCCCCCATTGACTTCCAGAGTACCAAACATGCAGTGAAGGTCAACAAAGCATGTATATTCATACTTGTGTCTTTGAATTCATGTACTTTTCAATGCTGCATCTGTTATTCTTCTTTGGCATGAGAAGAGCTTCCCAGCTAATGATTTTTTTCATGGACAGCTCTCACTAGGATAACTGACACTGCATGAAGCCAGTTGTTATTGTCAATCTGATCTCGGCTGGTTTTCATTCCTCTTTTTGCATGGAAGTTTGCATAACAATGTGTAAAATGCAGGAGTTAGAAAAACAGGCTTCCACAGTGTTAGGCATCTTATACAGTTAAAGCCTTTGTTTCAACCTCAGCGGTAATGCAGCCTGTTCCTCTTCAGGCTCAGAGGGCATGATGCAGTTATGGCTCTAGAACATATAGACATACTCTAAATCCTTGTATTCTTAGCACAGTAATGAGTTGCATGAATAAATTAGATGATTGGACTAAAGCAGGTCTGACTGCAATCTTTTAGCATGTAAAGACCATTTGTTAGGGTTTTACATTTTCACATAATGTTGGTGTATATGAAGAAAATGCAGCCAGGGTTGTACTTTTCTTTCCTTGTAGTGGTTACTAATTTATTTATCTCCAAGTTAACATAAGTTGGCATTCCGTCATTCTTTTAAGGACCTTTACAAGTATTACAGTATGTGATTGAAGTATGTACCACGAGGTTTATAGAAGCGAACTGACTCTGCACTGGTTCTAAAAGCAGATAAATGTATGGTTAAATTATGTAGTTTTCCAATATTATATATCATACAAATGAGGTATAATATGCGATTTCAACAGAGCATTTTGTGTCCAAATGACCTCACTGCTCAGTGTGTTCTTGTAAAATGGCGAGTTAATGCATGCAAAGGCATGTTCTGTGTTATTTGTGTGCATTTTTGAATGTATGAACGCATTAAAAGTGTCCAAAGTGGTGTGCTGTTTATATGCATTGCCATTAGATTATTTACTGTACCACTTAAATAGCTTTCTCATCCATTGTTATGTTTAAGGAGGTTTTCCCTTTTTGGGAAAAGCTGTGGCAAAGCAAGTAAGAGTTAGTTTTGTGGCTTTTAAAACACAGTCCTCCTGAGCAAGCTTCTTCATGCAGTGTACAAAAAGATAAAGGGACAAATTACCCTGACCAGCAGCTGAACTAATAACACCCTCCTCTTCCTCGGTAGAGTCTGAACCGATGCTTTGTTTGAAGGGGTCTTTTTTTTTTCTTTTTTCTTTTTTTTTTTGCAGTGGAAATGAAAACATTTGAACATTAAGGCCCGGTCACACTGCCTTTCGCGGGCGTATCGCGGCTGAATCACGGCCAGAAATGTCTGCCCGTGAAGCA
>JAOXYM010000010.1:30984782-31000479 GCA_028567055.1 Leptatherina wallacei | reverse complement strand
AAACATTTGTTTAGGAGTATGTCAATCATGTCAAACAATCATGTCACCTCCACACACACACACACACACACACACACCCTGCTCTGCAAATCAGATCTGCCTCTTCAACCCCTCACCATTGCAACAACAATTAATGTCTCATCATCCTTCATTTATTCTGAATTGATTCACCTCATCTCCTTAACTCACAGGGGAAATCTCTCCCTGGTTTGTGTCATGGAAAATGGTCTGGCTCCATTATGCCACTGGCTGATATTAGATTAAAGATCTTGTACTAAATTACTGCAGGCCTTGTGACAGAGCCCCCAGCCTGCTTGGTCTCCTGTATGAGTTAGCTTGCCAGTGCTATCTATATATAACCACCTCAATCAGCTCAGTGGCTTGTTGGACTTCACCTGACCTCACTGCATTATATGGGTCAGAGGGACACATGGCTTTTCTGAACCAGCATGTAAAACCTAATGCTCTGTGTGATAAGTGGACGTCCGGTCCTCTTGGGGTATATTTGCAATTGATCTCTTTTAGTAGTCAAATAGTACAAAGATCCTTAATGTTAAAGTTCAAATTTGATTCCTTTGGTGTCAGGCATTCAAGATGGTACCCCAAATGATGAATTCTCTCAGCTGTGCATTTGATTTTATGAGAACCATCAAGATGAAGCTTTAACAGGCCTTGAGAAGTATGACTTTAGCAATCAAGAAGTAGAGATAAACCATAGAAAGATCTGCATTGCAATGGCTAACCAGGAAGTTTTGGCTAATTTATAAGACTGCTTAAAGAGAAACAACCCCTTTTGAGCTATTTTACCATTTCCAGAGGGTTGAGCCCTTGCTTCTTAGGATTGGCAGAAATAGTCGGAATATTTTTCCCCTTTGAAATTTTCGGTGAATGGCCGAGCAGCCTCTTAAACGTCCAAGGAGAACACATTCCTTTTGCAAACATCTGTCTGCCTAAACATGTTGCCTCAGTGGGCAGAATCACTGAAGTCAGCATCTCTGGGAAATGTATTTACCTTCTTGGGCTGGAAAGAGAAAACAAAATAGTTTCCACAACTCCTCCAAACTCGCAGGCTGTAATTCATATATTTATTTATAACTGCTGCTGTGAGGGTTTGCTCAACAAATGATAAACCCATCAGTTGTCAACTCCCATATAAAACTAAAGGCCTACAGCTTATCCGCCTCCTCCCCATTCACTTTGGATTTAAATGATTGGGTGTCACTGCAAGTGAAGAACATGACAAGAAATACAACAGAGGCGTTTTTGCTTACTTGTGTCGTTTTCCTTCCAGGTACCTTACCCAACTCGAAACCCTGCCGCTGAGCTGAACCACAGGCGTGCCTGACACGTCTCTATGCCAGCTGGGGGCCTCCTTGTTCCCACGAGGACACTTTTAACAAAAGCAACCAGAGAGACATGAAACATTCTCTGATAGGCACTTTCACCCCTATATTCTAGGAAGCAGGAAGGGTCAATAGAGATTTTTACACATTCAGACACATATTCGAGCACACGATTGAAGTGTAGTCCAGCTGCCGCTCCACTATCCATGAGGTTATGAGTTCAACATTACTTTTTTCTCCAGTCCTCCAGAGTCAACTCCCACCCTGCCCATGCCATCTTGAGATGGGAGGGGGAAATAAGAGAGGGCAGAGTGAATGAAAAAAATAAAGTGTTTCTTTTTTTGGGTTCTAACCTAGTCAGCTGACTCTGCACCTAACTCCATCAAGGTCTTTCATTTTAATCCCAAATACACAAAGAGATGGAAATTGGTTTGTTGAAGACACATGATTGATGGGTATTTGTATCCCTCTGTGTCCTTTCATCACCTTGGTTTTTTGGATGCAGGAAAAATTCTGTCTGCCTGTTAAATCCCATTTGCCAGGAAAGAGTTTACCCACATACCAGCTGCTCAGCTTCACCTTCTCATACATCAACACATTTTGAGACTGAGTGAACAAATACTCAAATAAACTTGTAACCTTGTGACTCTATATTGGAAAAATGAAAGTGATTTCTCCTCTCTGCAGTTCATGCTGTGAATAAAGACGAAGAGTTAGTTCAGCTAACCAAATTAGAATTTGACGTCTGAGACTTCCTTGAAACTTTTACATATTTGATGAGTTCAGTGTTGAAAAGGCTCGGTCCCTCTTCTGGTGTGTTTGTGTCCCCGCTTTGAGCCTTTTGCATGCTTTGATTTCAGATAGCTGTGCTTCAAAGTGGATATATGATCACGCTTATACTTTCAGCAAGATGGCAAAGTTGGTGCACAATTCCACGGAATGAAAATGAAAAATGTTCAAGTCTTTTAGGATTTCCATATTTCCTACTTGATGGCTCTTGACAAAATTCTGTACCCTCCTGGTGGCACTCATGTTTCTGGCACAAAACCAAACCCACAGCCAGTGTGGCGGAGTGCCGATCACGTACAGTAATTACACACAATATTGTGTTGAAAGTAATCCGCGTTATCTTTGTCTTTGAACCCGGGTTTGATGACAGGCAAGCCTCCACTGCAGCCGCTAGAATTCTTCAAGCGATGACTGGGGGACACGAGTGGCAACTGGAAAGTGAAATACACACATGCAGGCAATCGGCACATAGTACACACACATTGCTTCAACCACATTAAGTGCAAATTAATGTAATCATTTACTCTTCAGTATATGTTATGTAACTTACTTTGATGTGTTCTGCATATTTCCATGCTTTTCACGAGGGCCTTCTAGCTTTGACAAGAAAGGTCTGGTCCCAAAATTTTGTAAGTCAGATCATTATAAAAAGAAATATACGAAGAGACACCAGAGAGAAAATCCTGCATGACTGAGTACAGCCAGACAACTCAATACAATTGCATTCTTGCATTAATAAGATAAAAACTTTAACATATTGATGCTAGACCAGTGAGCGATTGATGATTAACTTTCATTTAAAGGAGTGGCTCTAACTGTTCTTATAGATTATGAAAAGGCATTGCAAAGTTGCAAGTGAGCACAAATTAAGTTGATCTTATGCTAATTTTGAACTTACAGCTGATAGCGTGCAGACAAGTCACAATAACTCGGCTACCTTCACGTGTACAGTTTAAATAACATGATTACATTGGTTTTTGAACACAAACATGGTGGCAAGCATTGTTAACATTGTGAGAAAAGTTATACGATCACAACATTAATAATGCAAGCTTTTTACTCCCCAGTCTTGTAGTGCTCATTTAGTGTATTTGCAGCTGAATGATGTGGTGGAAGCCAGGTTAATGTTGAATTGCCAGGAGCTACTGCCATTGTTATAATTGCGTTTCTTGTGGGGTTTTTTAATAATATTTCCAGCATTATCTCATCAACTGCCTACTTGGATGATAATATTGGTCTGCTTTTACTGTTTATATTTTATGAAGAAGATGTAAAAGTGAAAAAGGATGTAAAACCAGCAGTTGTGACGACTGTGCAAAGATAAACAGCCAGTAATGCTGAACACTGATAAAAGCTCTAATTCCGTTTCATGTTTTTCTCGTTATCAATTTAACATAAGTCTCTGTGCAGCAGTGATTAAAGCTATCCAGCTATGCAGGGCCATCCTAAGTAAACAATTGTTGATGAAAAAATATCATTGGCTGGTTGCATTTACAAAATTTACTTTACCACTTTAGTTGTAATATTTAGTTAAATAGTTTCTCAAATTTAGACCTTCTTTTTCCATTTACGAATTTATGTGCCCCCTTTTAAAACATTGTTTTAATCCTCATAGATTTCCTTCAGATAGAGCCCATGCTTCTATCTTTTTTCTTTTTACATAACAGGGAAAAAATGAGCCTTTAAATAAGTCAAAATGAAATGCTAAAAATGCATAAAACAAACTTTTTAAGGTTAAATCAAGACTTGTATAATAAAAAAAAGATGATGTAAGTTATCATTAAAATGAATGACCATGGTGCTTTTTGTGCTAATATTAAATTTCCCTCCAGATCACTTAGTTGCCATACATAGATAAGTGTTATAAAATATGCACAGGGGTGTGGGGATGTGGCAGAGTGTGTTGCTTTACTGTAGTTGCACATGCCAAAAGGAGTGTGTGTCGCTCTGTACTACCTGACCAGGACACCTCCTTATCATTCCCATATTCACTGGAGAAAAGCATCCATCTACTTTATGATCTTAAAGAAAGTGTGACAAGCTTGTGAATGATTATCTCTGAGCAGGCAGAAATCCTATTTCAGTCTGGCAAACATGTTGTGCTGTCCCCTGAATACAAGTGCTATTTCTAAGGAGGAGTAATGTTGTTTAATGATAATGATGCTTTCAGCCATTTATGTATTAACACAGCATTTACTCAAGAGTGGAAAGAGGAGTTGTGGGAGTTGATGTGGGTTGATGACTGTCCAGTAGAGGTCACTTCGGGAGTCATATTTCAGCCTCCTCAGTGCAACATCACTGTCTGAAAGAAGGCTTATTCCCTCCTCCCTTCTCTACTTTACTTTCTATCTTTGTTTCCTTCGCTTACAGTCCCAAGATGGGTTACAGTGAATTATACATCCGTGATTACAGCATTACTATGGGGATTGATGCCCAACAATTATTATGTGATATGTCTCTTTGTGCGGTCTAGTGCATTGAGGTGTGGGGCTGATGGGAATTCAGAAGTTGGTTGGCCAGAAAAGAGTAGTTACACAGTCCATTTCCCTCCTGTGCTAATTAGCATGTCAACTGTAAAGGCAACTCCAATGAGGCATCTAGGGGTGGATGGAAGAAGAGAAGCGCAAGGAAGCATGTCCCATCAAACTGCCACTAAAATGTGACCTTTATGCCAGTCAAAAAGAAGACAGAGCATTTATTAGAAGTGTATATGCGGTCGTGGGAGTCCTCCCTGTTGTCCTCGGAGCTCAGTACATTGGTTTGTGGCACAAGTGTGGAAGTTTGAATGGATATTGTAAGAGATTTTACTGTCTTCAAGTTCTGTTTGAAGGTCATTTCTTTTTGGAGCCCTCCATAAAAAGCCCTGTATCTGACAGAGCAAATGATGCACATGGCATATTGTTATTCACAACCATCATCTCACTTCATTTGAAATGAATAAATATATGTAAAAGATTAAGTCCTCACCAAAAACAATACAATATATTTTAGCTGAGGAATTAAGAAAAAAAATCATGTTATTTCCTTTCTGTTTCAAGAATTGTTTTTTTTTATAATGGTGCACAGGGTGTTTTTGGCCTTTAGACAACATTCAGGTGCTGTGGTTGTCATGCCAAAGGTGAAATAGAATCATTTCCCCTCCAGTTCCCCTCTTGATGGGGAGCAGATGCAGACAGACCATCATCAACATTCAAAGAGCGCCCACAGACACCCTGCACCTCCATGAATACAGATTGGCTTTCTGTATCGGTTAATGTAAGGTCTTGTTTTCAGTCTGTGTTCTATCACATTCTCAAGTTTATTATCTCCAGAATCAAGTCAGTTTTGGTGCACGTTCTCAGAAAAAGATCAATTTTCGAGGATTTGTTCACTGAAAATAAAAAAAGGGAGAAGCTGTGTTCTGCCGCATTGCCTCATTCTAGGCAAAATCAAACAGCTTCTTTTTTTTTTGTCTCCTTTATGTGCCATCAGCATACTTCATCTCTTTATAGCAAAGGTTGTAATAACATTAGCAAACTATTTTTTCCACAGTATGTTGCCATAGCTGTATCTTCTAAGCTCTGATGAATAATTTACCATATAAAGAGACAAGGGTATTAAAAAGCCCCGAATGATTGCAGGGGAGTAGTCATTTTCCCTGTGGTAAGGCATGCTGAATGGCTATTGATTATATGTCTTTCAATCTAAATATTCTTTCTTCTCACTCGGCATCCAAATGCTGCTCTGGTTTTCACTTAAGCGGATGTGCATATTTTGCATCTTCATCTTCCCTCTTTCCCTCCAGGGATGCATAATGCCTTTTATTACATAACAAAGTGTTACCATTCACAGCACTGCTGCTCCAGGAATAAACATATGCTTAGATGTTCACAATTTTACTTTTGTGCATTTGTTAGAAATTTGTTCCACCTCTCTGTAAATCATCTGAAGGCACAAAATAGTGAATAGACTCATTGTGTTTTTTGCAGAAAATGCTCATGGCTTCACATCACCTCCTTGTATTTGTTTTGGGTTCAATGCATTATCAGTTGGCAAATGAAATCCCTCGTGTTAATAAGGACAATAGGAAAAGTCTCCATGACTTTGTGGGGGAATGTTGGCAGTGTGCTTGCACCAGTGTCTCTAATGGATGTTATGTTCTAGCAGTGGCAGGTCAGACCTTGGTTGACAGTGCAGTGCACAGTCCATCCCTGCAGCAAGGCTACTCGCCCACTGTGTGGCGTGAAATGAAATAATAAATCATGTAATACACAAACATCTCCATGCACTCGTGTACACTTTGAATCACCTTTCTCCTTTAATCGCTCACAGTAAACCCAGCAGCCGTCTTTGCACAAGGTCAAGCCAACTGGCCCCGTAGATAAAACTGTAACTGTAAGCTCCTGATGCCCAAGTGTTCCACTTATTTCCAGGGAGGAAACCCAAGGCTAGTTTTCACCTTATTTATTTTGAGCAATTGTCAGACACTCTAGATACATTTGTAATGACATATTTTGCTCTTCAGGCAGTCTCAAAACGTAGCTAGCCAAGGTCACCTCAGATTACCCTACAAAGTCTCTGTGCCTATTAGGAAAAACAACATCTGCTTATGTTATTCTTGGGGGCTGTTGTTTTCTTTCTGGTTATTAAATGAGAGTGCAAATGCAAAGACGTATGCATAATAAGCATCAACCTCTGTGTGAACATGAAGTACCAAAAACCACATTTCCTCAAAGGGTCACTTGAGGTTGGCTTCAAAAGCGAGTCGGTCCCCGTAGGCCCAAGAAATGTCCGACTTTTCAGCATAAATAAACATGTTTACAGCCTAGTTTTTGTATCTTCGTATGAGGAGTGAACTTTTTTTTGAAAGATGCGTAAATTATGCATTATTTTGAGCAGAGTCACTTTGGGTGACAGGTGAATTACAGAATTGATGTGCGTTATGTTACTTGTGCCAACATAAATCCTAGATTATGATGGTTAAATGCTAAACCAGAGGCTCCAAAATGGAAGTAAACAAATATGGGTTGCTATTCATTTTTGTAGTACTAATCAGATGCACATCTAACCCTTCTGTAGCAGATACCCCACAGATATACGTTTACAGAGGCTGTGGCCCTTCACTGTGACATTTAGACATGGGCTCATTTAGATACTGCAAGAGGTGAAAAAGAGCAGAGAAATGTGCTGATAGTAGCTTTTTGGCTTTCTGTTTTACTTGTACCTCCTATATAGTCCGTTAGGGGTTTCCCGTTTCTAAGAGCCCTTTGGTCCTCTGCTTCAGGTACTATGGGAATCAGGTTGAGGGTTGAAACTGTGTGACACACAAGGCTCTCGTCATGCTCTACCTGTGCTGATCCAGCACACTCATTAAGCCTTTCAACCACTGAAAGTCGATGGGAGATTGTCCAAAAGACTGCCTGCCTCTCAGGATTTTTCGGCATGGCTGCACTGGCAGAGCAAAGTGAGATATTTATATGAGCCAAGTGTTTGTATGCCTTCACATTCAAGCCAGTTTATGTGGACATAAACAGGCACTCATAAAAAGGCTCAGCCTTCGCATAAATTGATCTTCATTTTTCTAGCATGTTCACTTTTTATTGTACGCAAATGTCTCGTAAGATATCTTCATAAGCACCTTTGATATCAAAAACAAGAAGCCAAATCACATTTAATCAGTACCTTGTGTGAATAGTGTATTCAACCGTTATTTGCTCCATTTATGTATTTATGTCTCATTGTTCTCATTAGAACATTGCTGGGATTTTATGGTCCTTCAAGGACTGATTACACTGGGTCTCTATCTGTTGGCTTTGAGTTGACATAGAAGAGATATTGAAGCAGCAGTAAGACCAGGGCAGCTGCAGCTACCCCACATCTGCACCATGAAGAAGTAAAGAAGCTTTTCTCCTCTGTGGCAGTGTCTGTATTTTGGACCGGGGCTTTGCTCCTTGGCTCTGTGCTTTGTAGTCCGTGCTTGGCTTGCATGCCCTGTTTTTCTGTGTATCCCTCTGAGTCTTTCTGACCTACTGTGGCAAGCAAAGCTGCCTCCTTCTCTGCCTCCAATCATGGGATGACTCTCCCCCTCCTGGTGCTCTCCTACTTGTTCTCAATACATAATTGAAGTGCCTATGGGTTCTTAGGCTGATTGAAGAGTCTTGTTGGGGTGTTAGAGATCTAACAGCAGAATTAGTCAGGGGTGTCTAATAGCCTTTCTTCTACCATTGTCCCAGCTTTCTTTCTTTTTTGCGTCTTGTCGTCTGAGGGTAGAAACTGTTGTCAGGTGTGAAAGTGTATGAATGTGTCTGTGCAGAAAGCAGGGATAGCTCCCGACAGGCAGAGAAAGCCTTGTCTGTCTTTAATCCTTCCTGGCACGATTGATTTAGAGTCACTTTGCAGTGAATGGGCCTTTCAGCTCATCTCAGAAGAGAGAAAGAAAGGAAGGAGGGAAACATGCCAAACCCTGCATCATTGACAGGTGCATCACTGAAGACCCTAAACAGGGTCATCTGGGCCCAACTATCAATGTGCCCAGCCACGCTATCCAACCACAACCACTGCAGCGTTGCACTATTCTGAATGCTAACGATGTGATGGATAGTGGGAACTCCTCCCATGCTGAAACATGTCTAAGCACAGAAATTGTCTTTGAAAGTATCCTGACTGATGCTCAAAATCAGCTGAGAAAGGTACATTTCAATATTAAATAAAAGCTCATTTATCACAAAATTAAAGGGTGCATATTCAGACAAAGCAGCATGATGTCTGATTATTCTACGGCAAGGCAGTGTGATTTTTTTTGCAATGTTGCATTTTGTGTGAATCCTCCAGGACTCCACGGGGCGAATAAAACTTTAACCAGGCAGATATAACTTTTTAATCTTACGCACCACATCTGTCTCGGTCCTTTGAATTCATGCAGTGTTAATTTTGAGCCTGAGAGCCCCTCAGCCATCATAACAGACCCTTGTGAATAACTTACTTGTTATACAACTCACATCAACTGTATAGTATTCACTGAGTAATCACTAGAATGCCCCTTGGAAGCCCAGGGACAGGAGGTGCGGACTTTACACTGGAAAGCTCCATGTGTAGCTAACGGTTTAGTTTTTCTTCCATGATCATGAGAAATATTGTGTAAAAGGATGCAGTCTAGTAGAAGACGTGAGCCTTTGCAGCCACAGTTATCCCAAGTATTCCATCCACCTGAATTTTGTTTTACAGAGTTTGCTGAAGGAATCTAAGATTTCAATTAAAGCCATTAAGAATACACTGATCAACCAGATCTTACTGCACTAAAAAACTTCACTTTTTGCTGTCTGCATGTTCAGAAGGTTAAAGCATCCACAACTGATTACTTCCTTTAAAGTGGGCTTAAGGAAGTATTTGTACTTACATCCATCAAATAATTGCCAGTAGTGAAAGTTGAAACTATGTTTGAAATGCTAATCGCTTGAAATTCAGCTGCTGTATAGCGAGGCTTAACTTAAATTGTTTACTTTTAATAATAAATGGACATAATGATTTTTGTTTTATTGAAGAAAAACAAGGTGCCTTAAATGATAAATCCATTTTATATAGTAAAAAAATAACTTTCATCACCATCACAAAGGCTTCTGAGGCAACCATAGAGGATAAATACAGTAAAAGTACTTATTTATCTGATAGAAGTCTTAAAAAAAGCATTGACAAATACACACAAATGGTCTCTCTCTGAAAAGTCTGCATTTAAGTGACTCCTTTTCTTTCTCTCTGTATGCTTCAAAGAAGACCCTTTTCACCCGTTGGCTGGAAAACACAAATAGTCTGTCTTTAGTTTCGGGCATTTTCACACCTTTTTGATGTCTCCAGTTGCTTTGCTATGTGTCTTGTTTCATGATTCTAGTTCCATCTTGCAACTAGCGTAGCTGCTATATTGTAACATGAATCACTGGCTTGCAAGATCATATGAAAAACTGAAAAATCTCCTTGTTACTGCAGAGAATATCCCCTGTCTTCCTTTTAGTGCAAAATCAATGCTGGCAAGAGCGCAAGATTTTTTTACTTTTTTTTCTCTGGTAGAAATAAAGATGGAGTTGCAGTAAAGGGCAGAGGGGGTTATAAAGTGATAAAGGGATTTTACCCTCTGCTTTGCTCTCATGTATGCATTCCCACTAATTTAATGGTTTTTTATGTTATCATGGTAAAAGTTTCCAATTATCAGCAGTGGTTAATCTTTAGCACAGGTTTGCTTGCAAAATCAGATCCTTTGATTCCTCCATTGACGAGCCTCTATGAATTTGGCTTGTTCCAGAACATCTGACTGCTCTTTGATAAGACTGGGATGTGGAGAAATTTGAGGCCTCTGTATGGCGCTCTCTGAGCCATCCCTGAGTAGTTTTTGCAATGTGACTGGGGTTTATTGTCTCTGAGGGGCAACCTACTACCATTACAGAACGCTGTTGTCATTGAAGGTCAATGTCTGCATCACTGTTTAGATGCACCGTGGCTGCTATTGTGCAGCACACATTAATGGCAGGATCCAAGGTTTCCCAGCAGAATGCTGCATTGTAATGAGATAATCAACATTATTCACTTCACTTTTTAATGGTTATGATGTTGTGGCTTATTGGTGTATATTTCTTCCTGAGGTACTGTACAAGCATCTACTCCCTGTAAAAGACTACATTTTTATTTGCCTTTTGTGTACTTTGGGCGACAATGCTTTTACTAAACTGTATTAAGAGGCTTTTACAAGCGGTCTCATTTGCTCTTTCAAACTTCACAAACTCATTGACTGGGTCATTGAGTTCTCATGATGAGAGCAATGACTGAGGTAATTTGACAGAGGTGGCCATTCTGTACAACAGGTTAGGACCTCTGAGTGATCAGTGTGTGAAATTTCCTGCAGCGTTCCACCTGCACACTCAGACCTCCTCTGTGTGGGGGAGATTGAAGTGGGTCCTGTGGTGGGTGGCTCCCTGTCAGTGAGCCAGAAACTGATAATTTTCCAAGCCAGCCGCTCGGATGAGGGGTCAGCCTCTGTTTTATTCTTCATCTTCCCCTCTGAGCTTAGTCTCTCTCTTACACACATCTTGTGAGTTTTAAATCCAATCTCTCTTCCTTTCACACCCAGTGGTTGACTTCTTTCTCATCACTTTTCTGTTTGGAAAGTTGCCGCACAGATGTTTCACACGGTATTATTGCAGTTTCCCCAAAAAACTTGTTATATTCTGAACGCTCATCCAGCTTAACAATCACATCCTTGTGTATCCTCGAACACATAGTTAATGTTGTCCTCTGCTCTCCTCTCTGCTGGACTTTTTACTACCTTCCCACTACTGACATTTAGACACTGTCTTGCCAAAGAAGTACCTCAAAATATTGCCCAGCTGGTATGAAGTCCTACATTCTCCCCATTAATCTGCAGTGACTTTTATTTCAAACACAATTAAATTGCCCATTTCCTTGTGCTCCTAACTTCCCAAACTCAATTCAGTGTTAAGATAAGCTGTATTATTATTCCTAGAAGGATATTTTCCTTATCACAGTTCTATAATATGTACTTGTCAAGCCTCAATTATAAAAGTAACCGCCAGAGTGAGAAATAAGAAGGAAATAAGCATCTCTTTTGCTGCACGTATACACAGGAATGCAATAAAACAGAACATAAAGGCAAAGCAGTTGATGTGTTTTGACAGCGTTTTTCAGTAACTAAACAAGAAAGACATTTGAAAAACCGAATCCTAAAAACCTTTACCCATCCGTAAAGCGTGTTCAAATTGAAACTGTTGTGGACCTGGAAAGCCCTCATGTGTCAGCTTTGGTTGCTCACTGGTAAGTGTGCAACCTACGACGACAGCGAAAGCACAGAAGCCCAGAGCATCCGTGGAGGTTATTTATAACTGTGCAAATAATTCATGTAAAATCACACTGGTTAGATAATGTGGTGCAATGTAGTTACATTAGCAGATAGGGACACACTGGTATAAAAGGGTTAGGTTAACAGAAATAGGGGACATTTTATTGAGTTGCTGGCAGATCCTATACCATATTTACAAGCACATTAAAATGATATAGCATAAACTGTATTAGTCAAATCTATTCCTCAGACCCATCTTCATCATAACCCTGCACCTTCTGCTCATTGATGTTTCACTGTTGTAGTGGTTGCCTTTAAACTAAGCTTTCTCTCTCACTATTCTCAATCATTTTCAGTATTTTAGATTCCTTGATCCTTTCCTGCAGATGGGCTATCATAACATGACCCTTCCTCAATTAGAATAAGATATTGTGCTTAATCTCTGATGTATTGCCAAGGTCATATAAGTGACAAGATCAGAGCCTGTAGGGGGGGGGGGGTTCCCCTGTGGCACAATATGGTGTTTAGTAGTATTAGTAGTAGAAGCAGGGCAGAGATTAGACAATGCTCCTGGTAGGCTCAGATCAAACAGATTGAGGGGGGCTGGGTGGTTTTACAGTTGCTTAAGAGAGTGACACACTTGGATGAGCTCCTTCAACTAGGCATTAAATACAATTAAGGGAAGGCACTGTATCCCTCCTCCCACCTGGACTCTTAAACCTGCTGCTGCTCCCCCTTGATATCTGTAAATCCACTTTATCTACCTGACCTCTTATACTTACTATTAGACCCCTGCTTCTTTAAATCCCGACTCACGCTATATAATCTGGGCTTCTGGATAGCATCAGCTGTCATTCTGTATATCAGGCGCTCTTCATAAGGACATAACCTTTACCAGCATTTTCAATTGACGTTTTCATTCTCATGTTTTTAATCAGGGAAGAATAAAGGCCTTGCGGGTACCTCCCAATGAATTTAGCAGCCTCTGAATTATTCAGAATATAAATGATTGAAAGTCTTAGTGAGCACCAATGCATCTTTCTCTCTGTCACTTCCAGGACAGTCTTACTCAGACCACTCATTCTTACATGTAGGGAACTCCAGTGTGACCCTCATGTAATCTGAATGTGACCAGGTGTCTTTTTCTTTGGTAGTCAAAGTCTGTTACCACCCAGTACAGTCTTTCGTTTTTTAAACTAACAGAAAAGCTGTGAAATTTTAGCATTTTCAAACAGCTCTTTTATCTATCCCCAGACATTGCTTCCCCACTGCTCTCACTGTTTAATTGCATCTAGTCATTTCCTATCTTTACAAGGGCAAATGTTTCAGCCATCCTCCAGGGTGTGCTGCTATCTATGCACCAAAATACTCTCATCCTATGAGTTCAGCCAGCACAAAGTCAAACTTCTACAGCTCAAAGTTTACAGGTTGACGATGGTACAAATGAGCTCGTCTGACACTTGAGATAGGACTGTTCAGTTTATCTACAGATTCTGTAGGACTCATTAGGCTTTAAATATCCATCACCACTTCACAAAGCCTGCAGCTAAGACCCTAAAGGTCCCCCAACACACTTATCACCACTGAGAGCTACTTTTGAGTTCAGTGATGTGCTTGAAGCCACTTTGTTTGCCTGTGGAGCAACATAGCTGATATGCTAGATTTGTTTAAAAGCTGGAAATGCGCCACATTGTCAGAGTTATTATCCATTATGCTATCTGACAGTGAAACTTTGTCATCTTTTTAAATGTAAAACCCTATTCTCTTAAGAAAGAAAGAAAAATAAATGGAATCAAACGAAACCATATTTTCTCCATAATTCCTACCTGATGATGTGTCTGGATGCTGTTTATGAATGCGTGCTCAGCTTGTGTTTGTTTGCATGCGCAGCAGGTTTTCTGTACATATTGCTGACGGGCATTAAAGTGTTCTGGTGCAGTGGTGCAAGGACTGAAAATGAAGAAGGGAAAGAAGTGCCAAAGGATGGCAGCACAATAATTCGCCACCATCTCTTTCCATATTTCATTTAATTTTGAATGTATTTCTTTATTCATGGCTAAATTGCCTGGGATTTTTCATTCTATTGCGTGCTCACAAAAATGTCAACACTTAGCTCCTTGTCTATATTTCACCAAGCGGTGTTCATGCTGTATGAGTCTTAATCTTTGATAAATAGACCGACACATCAGCAGGCAGGACACTCCACTCTGCAAATCCAAGCGTTCCAGGAACACCAACTTATATTAAAGTACGCTTGGTGGACCTCACACACACATCTGCACATGTCTGGCAGGGTGAGATTAGGGAATTGCTCCCTCTAGGTAAAGTAAAAAAATACTGCAGGTGGGTGTTTGCATTTTAGGGGTTGCAAGTAATTACATCTCTGTTTGTTCTGGCTTTTATGTAATCGGCTCGAATGTTCAAACCAACTCGGGCCAAGTCCAAATTTTGCTCTAATCTCTTGCAGAGCTGTTATTGGCTTATCATGGCAGTAATTAGTGTAAACCCCCTTGTTTTTGTAGCAATGTTTGGTAACTGTGTGGGCAGCCAGAGGGAAACTGAGACCTATGCACTGTTCTCGTTTGAATTTAGAGATAACCTTCCTCCTCTGAGAAGGACTGTCCCTGTGACCACAGCAGCCACGGAAGAGCTAAAAATGAATCTTTTGGTTGTGAATAATTTCTGCCGCTCACACTGAAAAGACAGCTACTCGTCTTTTCGTTTTCTCACCTTGTTGTCTGTCGTGTTTCTTTTGCCTTGCAGTTATGTGGCTGTGGGCTGCTTGGCGTGGGAATCTGGCTCTCTGTGTCACAGGGTAGCTTCGCCACCTTCTCACCCTCATTCCCTTCACTGTCTGCTGCCAACATGGTCATCGCCATCGGCGCAATCGTCATGGTAACGGGCTTTCTCGGTTGCCTGGGTGCCATCAAGGAGAACAAGTGCCTGCTTCTGAGCGTAAGTTCAATCTAGATATCCATCCCACACTTAAAAGCACACACTGCAACTCTTGTGTAACTTCTCCTCACATCCAGACATAACATTGTTGATAACACTGAAATGATTACAGAGACAGTCTGTCATGTTAAGTAGCCTACATGTATATCTATATATAGTAGCAAAAGGCATCCTCGTTGGCCCAACTTATCATAGCCAGCCAACATGGGCTTTACATATGGAGCCCGTGTAACTGAAACCACATGGGACCTGCAAAATTTGCCCAGTTCAAGCCCATGCCCACTCAGTACCCACTGGGCAGCTATAGTCAATAGGAGCTGCCCCTGCCATCACATCTAATAACTGACATTACAATTATGAATTGGATTATTGACAATTTTGCACTCAATTCTGATATTATGATTAGCTGATATATAATCTTTCAATGAGTTTAATAAATTTCTCATCACTACCCAAATTAGATTTAACCGTTGGTATTAAAAGATTGGAGTAACATACGATGGTTGGACAAAATATCCATTTCTGATACGTGAGCTAGTTACGGTCATGTTATTTGCCATTATGAAATGATTGAGCTATTGATAAGTGATTAGCCTAACAGGTTCCTTTGCAACATTGGCTTTGGAATAGTCTGCGGTGTTATTACCATTTTGACTACATGTGTTATTATTTACTGTAAACACTTGTTTTAATTATTATTATTATTATTCCAATCATCCATCCATTTTCTGTACCGCTTAATCCATGCAGGGTCGCGGGTGGGCTGGAGCCTATCCCAGCAAGTATCAGG
>JAOXYM010000010.1:30969420-30984700 GCA_028567055.1 Leptatherina wallacei | reverse complement strand
ATGCTGCTGCCCCAGCAGATGGCTGCAAAGCTGATTGCACTTTCCACAACAGACTTATAGAAGATGTGCAACATTTTAGTGCAGACATTGAATGATCTACGCTTCCTTAAGAAGTAAAGTCTGCTCTGTCCTTGATATGACTCGGTGAGAACTCATCACAGGGAAAAGGCCCGTCATCAAGACTGAATGCATAATTGAACTGCATTTTCTCAGTTGTTTGTTTTTGTGCTACATCAAATCAGACAGCTGCACTGTCCAGTGTGTGTGCCCAACTTCAAGCTTTGGGTACCTGCTCTTGCCTGGTAGTTGGCCTGAGAGATCATGCTTTGCACGTGGTGTCTTATCTAGTTCAGCTTACTCTGTATTTGATCATATTATAACTCCAGAACATGTGAGCACAGTAAGACAAAGAGAAGCAAACATTAGCCACATTAGTTAAGAGTGCCAACACTCCTCATAATGGGATTTTCCTATTGTTGTGTGGGCATTGCCATCAAAATGGAAGTAATCCCCTGCGTCTTTACTGTTTCTCATAAAGGTTCTTATGTTTGCTCCAGCAGCCAATAACATAACATCTGGCATGTTTTTCTCATAGCCATTGTAGTTAGCTGTGTGAGAAAATAGTGACAGACGACAGCAGCTTGCTCATTCCAACTAGCTCTGTTTGAGGTCATGCCAAATTAGCTTCGAGACGGGCATTGTGAAAATGCCGCACATAATGATGGAAACAAATAACGGATGAAAATGCAGGATTTCCAGCCTTCCTTTCAGGCAGTGCAGAGGCATTGTATTCTGTGGTGGAGATCATTCTCTTGAGCTTGGACTTGGGTTTTTACAACTTTGCACACTCTTTAAATGTAAGAAATGTTTGGGTTTTTTTTAAAAGGTGTAATCCTAAATCACCTCCTTAAGCGGCAAACACAAACTGCTTGTTTTAGCAATCCTTTATATCACAGATTGCAATCGCTTTTTATAGACAGCAAATATTTTTCACCATTCCACTAACTCGTCCCTAAATCTGTTTTGGATGCACAGCTGGTAGAAGGTTTTCCCATAGTTTTCCAGTATCAATTACTGATGCTCTGTTTATGTCTGTTTTTCTGTGAAATCACGTTTGTTTTCACTTAAAAAAATGTATCTAAATATCAAATTTGATGCTGGGTTCAACTCTATGGGCCAGAATCTCAGATGTAGAACATTTAATGACTGTCAGGAAGTGTTCTGTAAGTCTGTCAAATTAAATTGGAGCTGAACAATGGGATTTACACCTTTTTGTTAATTAACACCAATGTGTGTCATTTCCAAGCCTTTTGGTTGCGGCTCACTTAAAGGACTGTCAATCAGGAGGAAATTTTGAAAAATATTGTGGGTAAATTCTTCTTCTTTATGTACATAGCATGCTAAAAGGCACTTGATATTTTGGAGCTCAATTATTAAGAATGTTCCATTATGCATTGCAGAGACTGCACTGTCTTGACGTTGAACTGTCCTAAGTTGTACAAGTGTTTTATCTTAGGCACAAGTTAATTATAAAACTTCATCTGTCGGAATGAGGTTTGTGTGTGGAAAGAAAGAAGAACAGGAAGAAAAAACTCTCACTTAGAAACTTTAAATGAGGAGTGGAGTTGGGGCTCTGAGTACTTAACATCCCAAACAGCTCAATCCCTTGAAGCTCTTGCATCAGTCAAAAGCCCCACCAAATCTTCTATGTTAGACATGGCTTCCCTCACCTGCTTAACAACTCTGAGGCAAAGAGGGGGGGAGAGTGGAAAGCAGGGAAGAAGAGGAGAGGATGAGAGTGAAAAATAGAGAATATAAAAGCTTTGATGTTTCTTATTAGGCATTATATTAGACTGTGCTAACTCTATTTATTACAGTGGTGTCTAGGAACCATCACAGTTGTTTTTGATTGCCCATTCAAGCACATCAAGGGTTAAAGGGGAGGGGAAGTGTTGATGGGGTTTGAAGGTGTCATTTTTTGGAAACATTTGATTAAGTTTCGATCTCCTGAAGCTAACAGATCTAAGCATTTACCTTGACATGTTATCTCAGAAGTTACTCTGCGATCAGTTCTCAGATCTGGATTGGAAATATTCAAATCTGTCTTTTTTTTTACTCACAAAAAGTGTTTACAGGGACAAACGGTAAAGATATACATCTAAAAGTGCAATTATTGTAAACCTAAAATGTATGATTTGGCAGAATATGAGCATATACATTGGAAAAGCTGATAAAGCATGTGTATACCTGGACGTGTTCGCTCACAAAGCCATCAAAGCACGTCAGATTTACATAGAAACTGCTCTTTCAGTGTTCAGCATAAGGAAACTGTGACAAGCTGACTGTGAAAGCAAGACAGTGGTACAGTAAATTGGAAACCTAGATACTCACACAACAGACTGTTGTTACTATTTCATGTGGGCCAAGGCATGAAAGAAAGAAAGAGCTTACCCCTCCCTCCCAAATGAGTTCAGAATAAATGGGGATTTCTCGAATCTAGGTTCGCTTGCCTCCTCCTGTGCTGCTTAAAAGAGGCTGGTAAATATCGAGTTGATGTGGAGTCAAGTAGAGAAGGAGAAGAGCAGCTGTCTGAGATGCAAGGCTGTGTTAGAGATTAATCTCAGGAGTTATTAAACCCTCCTTCCCTACTCTCTGGTGTTTACAAGCCCTCCAGCAATCAAATTCCCCTTTTTTTCCTTCACAGATCAATACCTAGCTTTGTAAAAGACTGTAAATTAGGGAAAATGGCTAGTTTTTGCTTTCGTCTCTCCAAAAGTTCACTGATTAACACATTATATGTTGTTCGTTGAAAGTTCTGGGTTATTTTTACCCATTTAATGAAAGCTCCTAGAATCTTGATGTTCCAGCTGATGAGGTTGCCAGGCTTGAATTTGAGACTCCAGTCTGGCATATACCCCCATAAAACTACAATGTGTCCCTTTCACAGTTTGGATTTTGCAACAGATTAAGCAAACGAGATAAAATGTTTGGATTCATGAGTTTCATGGGTTTCTCATAGACAAAATTTAGAGGAACTTTTTCCTGTTTTGTGTTCTAGCTGTAAGCTAAACCAATGGGCTGCAGCTGTTCTCTTCTGTAACTTAGAAATGGGTCATATCTGTTTCCTAAAACGTCAAATTATTACTTTAACCAATCACGTTGCCAGAGCAACAGTTTAAAAAAAGACTTTCTTTCCGTCTCTCCAACAGTTCTTCATTGTACTGCTGATAATCCTTCTGGCAGAGCTGATATTGCTCATCCTGTTCTTTGTGTACTCAGATAAGGTAAGTAGATTTTGTTTTCAATCTTGTGTCTTATTTTTATGCATCATGTCTGTTACTGTTCAGTCCAATATCATTTCCTTGGTGAGATCACATTTTGCCATAACTGCAACAATACTGTTTCCAGTTAGATTTTTCTGCATAACGTGCAAGTAAAAAACAGAATGTAAAGATTTGTTTAGACTTTTTAAAGTAATAAAAATACAATTAATAGTAATTGTATGTGCATCCTTGTAATATGTTTGAAACTGTTTGAATTTGGACAACAAAGACTGGAAAGGTTGTACCAAAAGAATTAGCTAAATGAAAACATAGTGGAGCACCTGACAGCTAATTAGGTCAGCTGTCAGCACATCAATAACTGGGTGAAGAAAGACTCTTCCACAGAGGCTGAATCCTTCAGAAGGAGGGAGGCAGGCAGGAATTCTGAGAAATTCCAGAGGAATATCTGCACTCATGAGAAAAGGCCAGAAACCAATACTGAACCAATGGGATATTCAAGGTCTCAAGTTATACTGCACTAAAAACTGACACAGTTCTGCGGTAGAAGAGGCAAAGACAAGCTCAAAAATGAATTACCCTAATTCCAAAAAATTAGGATGCCGGGTAAAATAAAACTAAAAACTGAATGCAATGATTTGAAAATCTCATAATCCAATAGAACATGTAAAACATGTAAGTTACTGAAATTAGATTTTTTTACTGTTTACTGAATTATATATTAGCTCATTCATGACACATCTCAGGGGCATGTTTACTACTGTGTAGCATCCCCTCTTTGATTAAAAACAGTCTGTAAACATCTAGGAACTGACGAGACCAGTTTCAGTACCTTTGGAAGAGGATATTTGTCTCAGTTGCTGCAAGTGTTGAATCTTCTTTGTTGTATTTTGCTTTTCACGATGCTTTCACGAGTTGTCAGTCCAGCATCTGTCCTCTTCTACTACTAAGTGATGCTGTTGTAAAAGACACCTTGTGCAGTTTAGAATTATCTTGTAGAAGTATACGTCTTGTCTTCCCTGAAAAAGTTATTATTCTGGATAGGAGTATGTTACTCTAAAAACACGGTGCAAGTTGCCAGTTCCACCGTGCACTGATGCACCCCCATACCATCAGAAAGCAGACTTTTGAACAGAGTGTTGATCTCTGTTTTAGTCCAGAGTATAATGTGTCCATCATTTCCACAAAGAATTTTAAATTTGGTTTCGTTTGACAACCGACAGGCTTTCCTCTTTGCATCAGTCCATTTTAAATGAGCCTTGTTCCAGAGAAGATGCAACATCTCTTAATTATGTTCACATATGGCTTCTCCTTTGTATGATAGAGCTATAACCTTTATTTGTTGATGACATGAAGAACTGTGTTTACAGTGGTTTCTGGAAGTGGTCCTGAGGCGTTGCATTTATTTCCTTGACATAATATTCCTGTTTATAATTCAGTAATGCAGTGTAGCCTAAGGACCTGAAGATACCTGACATCTAATATTGATTTCTGACCTTTCCGTTTGTGCATAGACACGCCTCCAGTTTTTCTGAATCTTTTGAAGATGGAATTTACTGTAGATGTTAGGGCTAAACAAGTAATAGGTTTTTTAGGTAAATGCAATTCAAATTGTTGCATTTAGCAAATCGCAGAGGAGTGTGATTCATTTTCTTGCCTAATCCAAGTTTCAAACCTGCAGCATCTTCCATCTCAGGTTATAAATATATTTCTCTGTGAACACTGTACAGAAGCTGGAATTTAAAAGATAAAATCGCAAACCATATCTCAACATTTGTCATAAAAAAATCCCAATTCTATTTTTTATTTTTTTTTTCAATTTCATTCAGGCCTAGTATATGAAGGGAAAGTCAAAGTCTCATTTTTATCTCAGGTACATTCTAAAATTGCTTGCCATCTTTATTTCTGAGAGACTCTGCCTCTTTGAGGAGCTCTTTTTTGTATATATCCAGCCAGGTTACTGACCTGTTAACCATTAAACCAAGTAGTTGCAACATGTTCCTTTAGCTGTTTCTTTTAAGTACCACATCCTTTTCCAGACATTCATTGCCCCAATCCCAACTTTACTGAGACACGTTGCTGCCATCAATTTCAATTAGATAATGTTTTTGTGTGTGTGGCGACATGTCTCACCTTCAACATTTGACATGCTTTTCCATGTGCTATTGTGACTAAGGTACTGGTTTTTTGGGGTGGGAGAAAAAAAAAATGGTTTGCTTTTTTTTAATTTTCAAAAGAAGTTTTTCAAAAAAAAGTTTTTACATTTTTTACTTGTCTTGTCAGGCATTATAGTCAGCAGAATGATGGTATGGCTACTGTGTTGTGTTTTCCTCATTTACTTTTTATTGTAAAAAAAATATGGAAATTTTTGTAAATAAAATATTTTTTTTCTTTGCAAAAATCGGCAATATCCAAGAATCACAGTTTAAATCTAATCATCACCCCAAAAATTGTAAAAGAATCGAATCGGGAGGAAAGCATATCGTCCCAGCCCCACTGGTTTTGTGGTATTTTATTTATATTTTATGACTTGTCAGTACATTTTGGACAAAAACAGCATCTGTATCACATACACGAGCAGGTTTGTATCACAGTGATGGAAAGGTTAGGCAATAGAGCAGGATACACAATAATCAAGCCAAACAAGATTGACTACCATCCCAATTACTCAAATCTTTAAGTAAAAACATATTGAGATGTTTTAGGTGTCATTTGCTGAATTACTGCAACTACAACTGTTTTACACATAAAGTACGCTGGGCAGTAAATGCTAAATGGGTAAGATTATCTATTAAATAGGTACTATGATGACACATTGCATCAAAATATGTTATTTTGAAACTATCTTGCATTTTGCCATGAGACCAAGTTGTACAAAACAACACTTTAAAAAACGCCACCATTAATGTGACATGTCATTGGAACCAAAAATTCCATTCAGGTATTGAATCAACACATTGTCCCTTTCAGATCTACTCTTTTTTTTTAGAAAATGTCTTTCCTATTTCAGTAAAACAATGTCAAACCACATTTGGCACATTAAAACAACATGCCTTGCTCCAGGTTTGACTCATTGAAACCATTAGCCACATTTTGTAACGAATGATGCTGTTTTTGCTGTTTGTAAATTAAAACAAAGAGTTCTTTTTCTCATTAGCATTTTACACACAGTCCCAACTTTTTTTTTTTCTTTTTTTTTTCTTTTTTTTTTTTTCTTTTTTTTTTCCCTTTTTTTTTTCTTTTTTTTTTTCTCTCAGTCCCAACTTTGTATGTTAATGGGTTTGAATACTGTATGCATATAATGCCAAGACTGTGAGGCAACACTGTAGCATGGAAACGTCTGCTTTGGGATGTAACGTCTCAAAGCTCACACACACACAAACACATACACACACACATGCAGAAAGCAATAACAGGCGTTAGTGT
Source organism: Leptatherina wallacei (assembly GCA_028567055.1). Lineage (NCBI taxonomy): Eukaryota > Metazoa > Chordata > Actinopteri > Atheriniformes > Atherinidae > Leptatherina > Leptatherina wallacei. The sequence goes on along the minus strand of JAOXYM010000010.1, from coordinate 30,977,993 downwards.
GATAAACTTATCCATTTCCCAGTTGCTTCCGGGGGTCACAATTTTCTCCTTTATATTTAGTTGTTTCTCAGATAGGAGCTTGAATGTCTTCATTTCTACCTTTAACACAGCAGTCAAAGGTTAGGCCACTAAATGCAGAGCAATCCTCACCAGTTGGCTCCCTCTAAGTCGCCAGGCCCATTCCCATGACCCCCATGAGGTCGAGTCAGCTGAATGTCTGTGGGGTCACAACAGATGAGGTTATATAAAGCTGGGATATAATTGACATCCATGATCAGACAAGATTCTTGACTGAGTTTAATCTAATCGCAGCACAAATGTTTCATGCCGGAGATGACAAGGGACTTGTGCCGAGCAAGCAAGGAAGACTTTATCGGTTTTCAAGGACATCATTGATAGATCTATTTCTTTTTTTGCCAAGTCTCTATGTCTCATAGCCTTCGGGACATCAGTTAATTCTCCCTCTTTCTTTAGAGGATATTGCTCAAATTTAGTCTCTCGGGCAGATAAAGAAATTCATTTAGCAACCAATCCATTCTTAGATTTGGATCAGGTCTCACAGGCACACCATGTCAGGGTAAATATGCCTGTTGCCTTATCACCAAAATATTACTGGCTTAACTTCGAGAGAGGGAAAAAAAAGATGAAGAAATCGTGATCTCTCTGGAGGAATTTAAATGTAGAGCTTCTTGACTTCGAGGCATTGCCTTCCCGTCACCTGTGATGTTAGGAAAAGATAGCAAAGTAGGGCTGAGGATTTCTTAAATGAGAAATCCAATGAGTATGCTTTACCGAAGGACTGGGTCTTGCTCGCGGAGAGCGATCGCGTTCACACTAGTTCTAATGAATACCCACCACGCTTCATGTTTGCCTCATCTCGCCAAATTGCAGTGTGTTCAGACCTAATGGGATGTGAAACCCTGATAATGTGGATCAGGAGCAAAATGCATTTTAGTTTATTAGTCTTCATATGTCATTGGGAAAAAGAAAAAAAAGACCAATAACAGCAAATTATAGGTTCTTGGAATGGTGTTCTGAGACAACATCTAAACAAGACTTAATGGAAGTTTCAGCGAAATGTGTGATGGTGGGATTATATGTTAAAGATTGACAGGGTTGGCAGGATGTCAGCAGCGGATGAAAGATAAATTGCATGCATCACATAAAGCCTTGAGAAATTGCTTTTTGTGTTTTTTCCCTTCTTGATTTCCTTCTTTCTAGTGAGATTTTGTATGCTGTGTGAGGCTCCCGCTCATCCGCCGCTACAGGCTCTGATCAGAGGAATCACTAATTCACTTCTCCTATTTGATCCTCTAATCACAAGGCATTTATTAACAAGTCTAGGAAACATATACTAGATAGAAAGATTTTAAACATGTATTGACAGGCCTGCAAAATAGATATTTTAGTCTTTCAAATAGGTCATATTTAAGTCATAACTTGACGCCTTCTGTGTGTGACAAGCTGCTTGCGGGTCGTGTGGAGAAGATAACATACTGCATCTTTCTTCTTTTCTGCAGGAGCATGTTTTTTCTCAGCCTTTATTTAGTCACTCAAGTCTCCACCTTTATAACTGCATTTTTCATCAGTTTATTTCTGCTCAAGAGGTTTCTAGAATTTCTCTCTCATCTTCCTCAACCCAGCAGTCTTGCCTCCAGGTATGCATGGGTACTTCTTGTCTCCCTCCACAGCCCAGTGATGTTAAGCTCTCTGATTAAATGCCATGTAGAGGCACGTAGTATAATAAAGGCTTGCCCTGCAGTTAGCAGCCAGCTGACTACAGCAGATGGCTGGGCCACAAACCAGATTACAGCCATCCGTCTTTAACGCTGTGACCTCATTGCGCCTCCGTCGACCCAGCACACCCAACTGAACACCAGTGAAGGTTTATTAGCTCCGAATTAGAAAAGAAGAAAGAACCTGGCATGCTAAAGCTCAAAGCACAGGAGCATGTACATGGGGATGTAGAGAAAAGAAAAGCTATAGGTGAGAGGGGGGTGGGGTGGAAGAAAAGCAGATGGTCAGAGGTGAGACAAAGAGGGCAATGAGATATCAAAGCTAAAGGCGGCAAAGGCCGAGGCTAGCCTCTGAAGAGGGAAAATGTGACGTATTGTAAACAGGAAGGTAAAGCAGGTGAGAGACGGTGACGTCCTGGATGAAGAAGGAAGATTTTACTAGTTTGGAGAGCAGAAGAGACTGAGATGCATGTCTGATTTATCTTACTAACAACCAAACAAGGCAGCAGACACATCCAGCCAAGTGTTACATTCTATAAAGACACAGTTGTGTTCAATCCCCGGCCCTGTTTTTTTTTTCCCGAGACCAATTACAGAGCAGGAGAGGGGGTCTTCTCCCGGATCTGTCATCTGTCCTGGCCTCAAGCTACTCAGCACAGGCTTGCAGAGCAACTCAGGGAATTAAGTGTCCTGTTTAATGACGTGCTGCTGGGAACCTCTGGCTCCGATGCTGTTTGTCTCCAAATCATTTATTACACTTTCAGAGCTTTAGACACTCTCGTCCACTGCTGTGCAATAAGAACAAGAGTAAAATACTGTTAGCCTCTTAGTTTCCCAGGAGTCAAAGGATTTGACAGTTAAAGCCAGTGTGCCCTGATAGTGTGCGATCCAATAATGGTCATGTAAATACAGGATGTGTAATAAATCAGAGGAGAAAAGGGAAGATTCTGGCTGTTGATATGAGATTATTTTCAAAAAAAAAGTGCAGCTGTTGATGAAGGATGGGACTTAATTGTCTCTTAAACATTTGATTATGAGGTAAAATTCTTTCAGCTGACTGAAGATAAGCCAACGTGTGATCTGTGTGATCTGACAAGACAAAAATGTTGCTTTTTTTCATTCACAAAACCGAAATCAAGCTCTGAAAATAAACGTCTTTATTTGTACAAAAAGACGCGATGACACATTAACCACCTTAGTAATCCACTTGTTTTCCAGCGAAGATGATTACCATGTTGTGTCATAATATGTGCAGCACTGTATGTGTTAAGAGTCTGTTTAAGGATGCTAAGTGGATATATTAACCGATAAAGAAAGGTGTGTTCAAAGAAACCTGTGTGAACACAGATGTGTTTCGTCGCGACAAACCCTCCGAGAATTATCATCCGATTCTGTTTTTCTCACCGATTATCATAACTTTCTAAGTCATTATTTTGATGAGCCAGAATTCATCTTAACTTCTTTGATCCTCTCTCAGCAGTCAGGACTTCCTTTTCAGCCTCAGTAGGTAAATCCTAGCGAAAGAAGTTCCTTCCATGCTGATCAACTCTGCTCTACCCAGCAGCTAAAGTCTGTGTCCAGCTGGTGAACACTGTGGAGCAGGCCCAGGTGGCCAGAAAGCAACTTCAGCTGAATTATAATGTTGCCTCCTAACATCTGGGTGTGTAATCTAGCCCATTTTTGCTTGGAACCATAGTCACTTCATGAAAGTGTCATTTTTGAAGTAGTCCCGGAGCTCTCGGCGGACCCATATTTGCCAAACTAATCAAAATGAACATTTTTCGCTTCATGTTTTTCCATCAAAGCCTTAGTTATTCTTTAATAATGCTTGCCAAGGTCACGTATAGATCCCAGCTCTGTTCTCCCAGCATGCAGAGAACATGCCAGATTACCAAAAAACTCTAAGTTTTATCTGGCTGTATTTGAAAACAGAGCTCGTACTCCAGGCCATCTGTGAAACCCTATTTCACAGATGGTGTTTTCTTTTTTTTTCTTACCTTCATTTAGTTGTGTTCAGAGAGGTAATGTGTTCACTGAACCACCTCAGAGTTGGTTGACTGTTGTTATTTTTTCCTCTTTTTTTTAATATCATGTGTAATTGTTTTGGAGAAATGTAATTTACTTTGGATTAAAGCCAGTAATCCATTCAAGATGGTGAGGTTTTTTTTGTTTGTTTGTTTGTTTTTAAGGATGCTTCTACGCAACCTGCTGTAATTATGCAGAGTGTGACCACCTGACCATTAGAGGCAAAAATAAATAAATAAGCCAACCTGTAGGCAGACCTAACCTTTGCCGCCTGACTGATAAAATGCATGTGGCACATATGAAACACTGAAGAGATCAGCCTTTCACATTTTTGAAAACTGGAACAGTTAGCTCTGTCATGTACCCCGGTAATGAGTATTCAGTGTAGCTCCATGTCAGCACAGTGACAGGTCTCTGTGTACCTGCTCCCCCGGAGTGTTAGCGTGTCACCGGATCTGGAGCCCACTTCTAACAGATGGGAAGTCCTCACACTGAAATGTGAATCTGCATTGGAATCAGGTGTGATTGGGGAAAATGGGTAAAGTTTAGCAGATATTTCCAACATCTGACCATCTGGTAAGTTCAGCCGAGTGTAGTGTACTCTTATCGTATTTGAAGGCAGGTGTTTTAACAAACAATCTGCCACTCCTTCTGTTTGTATTTCAATCCAGAGACAGAAATCCAGCTCCTTCTTCAGCCCTGTCAACATGAATATCTACTTGACTTTCTCGCATTTTGCCCATTTCATGTGTTTTCCCAGCTGGCCAAGCTGAACACTTTAGATTTCTGTGATGAATGTGCTGTCCTGCGTTGCTGAGTGTGGAGAGGGTCAGCCCGGAGGAAACCACAAGCTTATCTGTGTAATGAGAAGTATGAGCTGCGTCTCAGGGCTTTGTCAACATGACACACATGAAATATTGCACTGATGCCCTATAGCAGCTTTCAGGGAAAATGTACCAGGAGTCAGATGTTTGCACAGTGTGGTGTTGGTCCGATGTGTCTGAACACTTTCCAGTAGCAGCAACACGAATCCCCAGTCAAGAAGTTAGTTTTACTCATGAGAAAAAAAATAGGCTAATGCAACAAAAACGTGTTTTTTTTTGCAAGTAAAAATGGGTCAGAATGTTGCATGATCAAATCCTTCTTTGTTCTTTGCTCATTTGTCTGCTTCTCGTTAGGAAGAAATCTGGATCATTAGGTTTCATTTCAGGCTGTAACAAAGACTTCCACACATGAAATGGGAGATGTGCAGAGACTACTGGAGATTCAGAAGATTTTTTACTGTGTTGGGGGGGAGGGGCTCCTCTCTTGTGACTGTGTTAGTGTGAGGAGTCAGTAATGAGTGAACAACATCACATATAGGCTGCACGGGGAAATGGAGGAAAAAAATTGAAACAGAGTACAAGGCAGAGATTGATGATGCTGCTCTTCGTCTCATTTTCCTGCACAAGGACAGATACTGTGGGGCCGGCAGCCCGAGGTGCAAATCTTGGATGCTCCTCTGCATCAATAAAGTTACACAGTGAGAAAGAACAATGTGATTTGAAATGACACTAATCTTATTTCAAACGTTTTAGAGGATGCTTTAAATAGCTTTTGCATGATTAATGCTCACTAAAGCGTTTTAATGCTAAAGAAATTTTAATTACACAGTAAAAATTCTGTTTGGCTTTTATGTCTGATTCAGCAAACAGAATTTGAATACCCTGCAGCTGAGAAAAAGAGGGTTTTAGGCTCTTTATTCCCTCCAATGAATTGTTGAATCTGTCATTTTAAAGCTTTATCGTGTCTTCTGCATGGTCAAAGCACGGTTGGATCTGTCCCTCATTTATAGTACATTAACTATACAAGTGATGTTAAGAATGTATTTCTTATGTAGAAATTAGGCTGACACTATGAACTAGCTGCTTCTGTGTTCCTGCCTGCTATTCTTCTTTAAACTGAGAGATTTATTCAGCAGCCAGCAATGATAGCATCATTTGTTAATATTCATGCAAGTACAGAAATCAAAGAATAACCAAAAGCACCTTGTTTTGTCAGGACGTGACACCCACGATGCTGCCTCTTTTCTTGTGAGCACATTTTTAAAAGATGAATATATTTATGCCTAGTCACACATAGGCTGTATCGTTAAACTATAAAAGCAAGAGCGCTCCTTTTATCAGTTTTTTACTTGTGTTGCCTGTGAAGATTTTACAGTTTTGGCAGAGCATGTCATCCATTTCCAGCTGTAATTACCCCGTATCTGAAGAGCCTCTCAATCTCTCCTGGCAGTTAGCAAATCCCCACAGGCACGGCAAAGTGCAGGAGAGCTAAAGCTCTGATTTTGTATCTCATTAACACATCGAATGAGATATTAATCTCCACCAGACATGACACAACCCTGAGCACAATGTTGAGGCTCAGTCAAGAGGAAAATGATTCGCTAGCGGTGCAGAAGGGCATGTTCCACAGCACAGCGTGTCAGATCTGCGTATATCACATAAAATTCCGAGTCACTGTTGCAGCGTTATTTTGGATGACGAGACACAATTTGTTCTGCAGTGGATGAAGTGAGATGCTGATTGGCTGGTCTCCAAAAGGCATGAAGACAAAATGCTTCTTTTTTAAAACTTCAAGTAATATATATGTATTATTTTTGTTTTATACAGTTGTAGGGTGGGAAAAAAAAGGGAAACAGCTATTAGATAACTTTTAGTTATGTCTCAGACTTGTTAGGACTATGGCTAGGCAAAGTCAGGTGATGCAAAGATTCTGGCTTCTCAAACCTTGTCCCAAAGCTCCTCTTAGCAGCTGCCCGGCATCTGAAAATGAAAATAATTGGTGTCCCAAAAAGCAAAATAAGGTTAAAGCAGTTTGTTGGTTTTTTTCATTTTATGTTTTAACTGAGAAATGTCAATTAACTGGAAGGCCAAGAAAACCTAACAAGGGGACAACTTGTAGGATTATTGACAAGGCTAAACCTTCCTTGGGTTATTTGGAGTCAGACTGTGAAGTGGTGCTCCTGCACGGCAGAGACACAAGAGGCCAAATCTTTTCAGCAAATGCTGTAGAAAATGAGCTAAATGAGCCGAATGCATCTTGGAAATATGTTCTGCAGCCCAATGAAGTTTAAATAGAAGTCATTTGCGGTTGTGATAGTGTTTAGAGAAAAAATTAAGGGAACAGATTTTCATGAAAAGAGAGCCTTTCCAACTGCTAAGTGCTTGGCTCAGGCACCACTTTACCTGCAAATTGGTAGAATGGATTTAATTCAATGCCAACAAATTCTTGAAGTAAACACTATACCATCTGTATCAAATAAATGACTGGAAAACTTCTTCTCCAATTGGATTATGGTCCTTGTCATACCTCAAAAATCCACAAAGGACTTCCTCAAGAAGCACAAGCAGAAAGTTTTGCCATGACTGTTAATGTCCGACCTAAGCATAATCCAAAATCTGTGGATAGCCATCAAAAAGGGTAGAAGATGCAAGACAGCCCAAATGTCTGACAGAACTGAAGAAAACACAGAAATCTTTTTCTTAGATTAGTGAAAAGGAATGTTGTTGATAATTGACCATGCACGGTTTCCAAAACATTCAGCTCCGACCCTTTCCCTTTTTTGTATATTGACTTTAGGATATGCAGATTATGTGTAATTTATCTTATATTATGAAACATATATCTCAACACTTAGAAAGTTGGTCTTCTTAGATATTAGCCACAGTCACAGAAACCCCAGTCAGAGGTATCCAAACATTTCTTTGTATCTGTACATTGTTGTTGTTAATAACTGCGTGCATCATTTCATGGAAAAAAAAATGAAATCCACATTTAAAAGCACTTCACTGCAAATAATGGGCAATACAGCCATTGTTGGCATTCATATAAAAAAGACTGAGTTCAAAAAGAAAAAGTAATTTAAATGCACCACTCAAACTCTCAAGCCTAAATAAAGACTCCTAATTATCGCTATTACTTTAATCATTGCTCTTTCTGAGCCGACCACTTTAAACCAAGGTCTCTTTCTCAGGCGTGTTTACTTTTTCTTCTCCAGGTGGGTGAGAACGCCAAGCAGGATCTGAAGGATGGGCTGTCTCTGTACAACTCAGAAAACAACATAGGCCTGCGAAATGCTTGGAACATCATCCAGGCAGAGGTTGGTGGACCTCACATCACACGTTACTCTGAGTATTAGAAACATTACCATGAATGTTTCATCACATGAAGGAACGTTATAATGAAAAAAATCCAGCTAATGTCTTTCCAGGGTTATAGCTGCATCCTTAATGTGATATTAAAACACCTGAACTGGTTGTTAAAGTGCTGGCATTGGTGTGTGTGTGTTTGCTTTCACAGTGGAAGTGCTGCGGTGTGATAGCATACACAGACTGGCACGAGGCCCTGCAAGAGAAAGTAGTTCCTGACCGTTGCTGCCAGGAGCATTACCAAAACTGTGGGCGTAATTCCACCAACATGTTCTGGAACAGGGTGAGTTGACAGTAATGCAAATTCAGGACAGTTTTTTTCTTTCTTTCTCTCTCTCTCTTTATATATGTTTACATATTTTTTGCACTTTTAGGACTTGTTTGTTTACCCTTTAATGCTGTATGTATCATATTTCATACGTAAGGTTTCTGAGACCTTTTGCATCACTTTATTGTAAAAACAATCTGATCCTTGTCTCCTGCCCCCCTTGTGGATGCAATGATAATAATCCAATAAGGCACTGCAATAATTCTGGCATAGTAAACGGTAGAAATACAAAAATTACATTAATTTTTTTTTTTTTGGGGGGGGGGGGGGGGGGGGGTAAAAAAAAAAAAAATA
>JAOXYM010000010.1:30928902-30953138 GCA_028567055.1 Leptatherina wallacei | reverse complement strand
AGAGTCCGCCCCTAGGTCCCCCGGCTCCGCTCGTTCTTCTGGAGGCGTGTTGGTGGGATTGAGGATTGAGCATTGTATATTTCTTATTCTGTTTTAAGAATGTAGCAACTATGATTTTCTTCTAGATTGGATATTTCACGTAGTTCTATGATTGACAAGTAACACTGTGTATCAGTATAGTAAAATAAAAGTTTTAAAGCTTTAAAACTTTTAAAGAGCAAAGTGCAGGTAAGGCATGTTACAGGTGTTCAAAGAGGAAATAATCCTTCCAGGGGGGAACGTCCCTGCTCTGATAGCATTTGGTAGCTCATTTCACCGATCAAATGTGAACAGTCTGGGCTGAGAATTGGGCACCGGGTGGCATAAGCTGACATCATTCCTGAGGCGAGCACAGGTAGAGAAGGAGCATAAGCCTGTATAATTGAGTTTAGATAGCCTGGTATCGACCCAGAAGTCCCTCTGTATGCTTGCTTTACTGACTTGAATTGGATGTGGGCAGCCTTTAAAAACCAGTGGGGTAACCTGCCCTTGTGACTGATCAAATACCATATGGGCTGCTGCATTCAGGACCATCTATGGAGGTTTCACCGTGCATGCTAGAACAGGACTGCAGTGGTTGAGGCAAAAGCTGGCACTTCTCGAAAGGCTCTCAGATTTAGATTCGTCAGCCAACAGGATAGCGTCCCACTTCACCTCAATGCATCTTCAATGAGCTGTGGTGCAGGAAAGTTAAGGGCCTTTCCAGAATGTGTTCACTTTTTCTTTTTTAAGTGAAGTTAAATGCTGCAGGGCCAAAAAAACAAAGAATATTACATCAGTGGAGATGAGGGGCCTCTGTCTGTGAATACGCAGAGCTTCTGATTCATCTGGTGATTTTGGAAGACTTATTTTTACTTATTTATTACTCTGAAAAAGTAAGTGACAGAAGAAGCGTAGAGATTTTGTTGACCTCATTGCAAGGTATGATGCATCTTTTAAAAGCTTTAATTTGTTTATTTAGAAAAAAATAAACAAAAACCAAAAAAAGGAATGCACTTTCAAGGTGTGTTCACACTCGTCAGGTTTAATTAGATTGAAACAATCCGTCAGGGACAACACTGTCACCTGAAAATGCACCGAAACAAGCAACACGAGACCGCTGGAAAAAAATGTGAATCAGACAACTTTCAAAACCAATTTACTGATTAAAGACTTACAAATGCATGAAAATTAATTCTTCTAAACACAGAATATGAGCTACGTTGATCTCTACAGTTTGATGTCAGAGTCCCCATTTCCTTCCTTCCTTTCCTTTTATCATTTATTTGTGTCTTACATAACAGTGGATGAGGATCCCAACAGCCAAAAGCAGAACATCCTTACATCCATTAAAACAAAAGCAAAACACCATCTACTCTGATGCCTGCGCCCCTCTCCCTCCCCACATCGTCCCTGTCTACTCCTGCCCCCCCACACCACGCCTACACATATATATATATATATATATATATATATATATATACACACACATTAATGTATACATACAGATGTATATTTTAAAAAATGAAATAATTGGATAAGATAAATAAAAAGGGGCAGACACACACACACACCTCCCAATCCCGTAGCCCTCATTCAAAAACCAAACATCTGACATGACAAAGATAACAGAACTGCTATCTCCTCCATCGTGATGATATCTACAAACAACATAGCTTATGATATGTGAACAAAGGAAACAGCCAAGAGGGTGTATGTATAATATGTTCTGTATCCCTACATGTGAATTATGTCCATCACATTCATAACATAGTAAGCAAACAATGTAAACAAAGGAAAAGCCTGGTTGAAATATTTCCAAAATATTAGTCATTTTCTCTGACAGCTTTTGACCAACAATTGATATTTTCTGTTTTTGCATGATGTAAATGAGCTGTAGGGAGCTAAGCAAAAAGCCATTTCCTCATTGTCAAAACATGTGGTGGTTTTCAACAACAAACTATCTTCTTTAGTGACTGTAAAACCTGCAGTTTGGCATCTATAGTTAGTTTTAAAGAAAAGGTGTCATGAAGTAAAATCACACAGTGTGAGTGAGGGATAGCCCTTCCGGATATTTATGATATGATACTCAGGACAATATTCCAAAATCAACCTCAACCTCCAGACACCGCCAGACGCTATGATAGAAAGTAGCAACTGTATTGTCTGGACAGAAATCCCACTAAGGATTATTTCTGAGATCCATTTGTTGTAATCTTCAAAATCTTCACAAGACCAGTGAATGAATTTATTGGGGATCATTTGGTGATCAAGATTCCTGGAAGAGAAGGGATATATTTGATCAGATCGTGCGCTAATCTAGATCCGAAGAGATGTTAATATCCGTCTTCCAGAGTCTGATACATAATAGAGGTTTCTATGAAGCTTTACTTATAAATTTATATAAGTTTGGTGTCATAAATAACATGAAGTGGATGATTTTATAGCTCGATTCCCCATGGCACACCTTGAGCGAGTATTGCTGTGCTTTACTGTAAAAAATAAGTACCTATAGGTCATAAGACCTTTCTAGGTCATTGAACTCACAGAGCCCCTTTCTCCCTATCATGTCTTTAAAGAAACAGATCCCCCTATCCCTCCATTTTGGAAAAATATTTAGCTTCTTCTCAATTAAAAGAGAATAAATTAAGAAAGATAGGAAATATAGTTAAAAGATTTTAAATTATTGGCCCAAAATCATATTTTACTATCCTCTGGGGTATATTGGAGTATATCAAATCAGACAGGCCAGGTCCTCAATGGGGCGCCATGACACCAGAGTCAGAACTTTTTCAGATCATTCACAGGAAAAACATACATCAGAGAAGCTGTTCAATCAGTGGGACCCTATCATTAAGTGTGATGCTTACCAGGATGGTAAAGTGAACCAAAAATGTAGTTTTTTGGTTTGGACTAAATTTGAAATAAACTATAGCGGTACGCTGCAAAAACTGTCTATTTTACCAAATCTGACAATCTTATATTCAGCCAAAAAGTCTTTTTGAGAGTAATAAACACATCAAGAGCAGAATGTGTGAGATTATTGATCATGTTTTGAGATTATATGTCTTTTATTTCTTACTTAGATCATCTTAAAAAGGGTTATTTTACATGCATTTATCTGCCCAATTTTAGCTCTAAAACTTTTTTCTAGACCCCAATATGAGGAAAAAATACTTGGCAAGATTTCCTGAAGTAAGAAAAAGTATTCAGACTTAAGAAAAGTTCTAACTATCTTAAAATAAGTGTTGAAACACCTTCAAGTCCTTTAAAAAGTACGAACAACCTCAGAACTCACCTGTTAATCAGTGTTGTTTCTTTCCGAACAAGAATTGAAGAACTGGTAGTGGTTATGCATGTGGTGTAGCTGGTGGCAGTGGCTCAGGTGGTAGAGCAGGTTGGTTTAATTCCCATTTCATCCTAGTCAATCTGGCCTTTTGCGAGGACAATTAACATCCACTCAGGTGTATGATTGTTTGGTGGTGATCAGAGAGGTTGTTGGCAGGGATTGTGTGGTGATGCCACTTCAGCAGGGCAGAGGAGGAAGTGGAGCTTTGAAAAAAAAAGAAAGCTATTCTTGAATTAAGAAAAGAATCTTGTTTTATATTTTATTTATTCCCTCAAAAATGAGAAAAAAAACACTGAAAGAAGCATTTTACAGGCTGGCTTTGAGGGTTTTTCCACTTAATTATGCTTCTTATTTTCTGAAGTTTACCTCTGCACCCCACTTTAATGTTTTTAAGGTTTCATATAAATGTTTCTTGTCTAAAGTTTAGATATTTTTTCTTATTTCAGGAAATCTTATCAAGCAATTTGAAGTGTTGCAACAACTAGACAGATGGACAGATAACTTTACTTGATAATGGTCTGAAGCTTCCCATTTTAAGTGGTTTTCTTTTGTTTGTTTTTTAATCAAGACATACTCAGTAACTTTCTGACCTTAAAACTCTGTGACAGTGAGAAAATTGCAAAAAATTAAGCTCATTTTTGCAGTATAATCACACCCTTAGTGATCATGAATTGGTGTCTATTAAACTATTTAACCCCCAGACTCTCCCTAAGAAGTGTTGATTTAAAAAAAAAAAAAAAATGGTCAAGCAGCTATTTTTAAGATAAATAAACAAATGTGAATAATAAAGGATTTATCTTGCAGGAGAGCTGGATTCTTGTGAGATTTGTCAGATCACAATTAAAAGAGAATCTGTCTTGCTAGGCTCCATTCATGGCCAAAACACCAAATAGGGATGAAGGCTTGATCTATAACTCCTTTAGTTTAATGAGCTACAAAGTGCTGTGTGTCTTTATGAAGACATGAAGAGGGTGAACCTAAATATCACTGGTTGAGTACCAACTGTGATTACTGACTCTATGTAAAAGATGGATTTATCATAAGAAAGGTCCTTTAAGTGCAAAACCACTCATCTGCCACTGGAGGCTGTCATCATAGCAAGATCAGGAAGACAACCTGATTTTTACGTCATTTTTAAAGTAACATATTAATGGAAAATAAGCTTCAAAGATGTTTATTTTCATCTACTTAGGTGTTAAATGTCATTTTCCTGTGCCAAGATGGCGACTGGTAATTACAGAACTTGAAGTTTCAAAATGACATTTCACAAACCACCAGGTAGCATTATCTCTGAAACAGAGGCTACGGCTGAAAAAGCTGAAGAGATTGATCTCCACCGTCATTTTTATCTGCACATTTTGAAGGGTGTAGATGAGAGAACCACCACTCAGTACGGCTTCATGGGAGAGGCAGTCAAGGTTGAAGTCTATCATCTAATTTTTGGTTTATATAAACTTTCAGACTTTAAAGAAGATGGAAGTTCATATTTGTTGCAACAATTTACTTCACAAAGGCTTGCGTGTCCCTTTTTAGGCTGTGAGTTGCATTAACACGGTTTTCTCTTTCAAGCCAGATGTGACACAAATATGCCACATCTTGTGTTTATTTCAGACTCCGATACAGCTTCTATCCGGAGGCTTTAAGGCTGGTCAACACCAAGCGTCACTGAGAACACTTCACACGGCTCTGCCCTGCTTTGCTGCTCAGTACCGGAGTCATCCATTTAGTTATTTATTCCAAATATGCTTACTATATATTATTTATTCATTTTATTAGAGGACGTATTATTCATTCTAAAGCTCATGTTCGCTGCTGGTCCTAAAGAATAATTTTGCCTGCGAATCATAATAAACAAACCTTGAATCTGCTGAGAATTCAGGTTTTTGTAAAACCCGCAAGTTTTTAGGCAAGTTACTTTAAACTATGTTTCGGTTATAGATTGTACAGCAACTTAGATCTCAATGGGTTATCCACCTGAGGAGCTGACCCATATAATGAGCGAAATAATGAAGTACTATATGACTCATTTATGAAAATGCATCCAGGATTCCTAATTTATTTCACCCTTCAGATCATTTGCAAAGCTGTGCTTGTGATATATTCATAAAAGATACTGCTTCCTGTTTGTAACTCATGGATTCTATAAATATCAAGACGACGGTAAACTGAGAGCATGCTGATTACATTAACTTCTCCATGTAATGGCAGCATTGACGAAGGTTTACTCAGGAAACACCGTGAAAGAAAGTGTAGCAGCAGTATATTTAATGGATTAAATGGTGGCTTGAAAAGCAGAATATGTAGCCTTGGATTGTGTTGACTGTGCACAGATAGAGATGGGTCAGAGAGATCAAACTGGAACTTTTATTAAAAAGAAATGCTTTGACATTAACTTCTGAAGTTTCCTGGTAATTTATTCCTCACAACTTCCATCTGAAAATTCCCCCCTATTCCATTCCAATCATAACACTCAATCCAACTTACCTGCAGGCATTTACACTTGGGCCACCCAAACCATAATACCCCTACATAACCAGCAGGAAAATCTTTTACTTCAAGTCTTGAATTTGCGTAGAGATAATATTATTTCCTTGTCAAAATTATGATCGATAACAAATGCTTTTCACCTGGAGTCATATTTAAGATCAAGACTGATGGTAAGTCAGTTTTCTGAACGAGGCCCTCTGTTGCCTTAAACCCAGCTAAGATAGGTTGGGATGAGTTAGACCCAAGCAGAGAGGGAGGGGGGGCATAAAGCTAGTGCAAAAGTGTCAACAACTGCAGGTCCTTCTTTTTCCTGCTTGAGATTGGCTCAAAAAATCATGCCAGTCCCCAAACAACCTTTATATAAGAAATTTATATGTTTACACTTTATGACAGCAACAAAAAAAAGCTAAACATGTTAATTATGCATTGAAGTGGGTGGGAGTGCTTTGAGTGACAGGTCAATTACCCCAGAGCAATACATACCGTGATGCGTCTGGGGTTCCAGCTCATATCTAGCCTTGTATGTCATTTCACAGAATATTCCAAAACGATGACAGTCAATAATCCCAGCTTCAAAATAACAGATCACAAACCAGTGATTGACATCCCGGAGGCTTCATTTTTTTTTTCAGTATCTGCACAAACACTGTAAACACTATTGGAAACCATTCTAAAAAAATGGGGGAAAAACCCCAAAGCTGGCTGTCTGATGGTAATTTCCACTTTTGGTTTGTGATGTGGAAAATATGGATGTGCAGAATCTACACAAAACATTTCAAATTTAATGAGAGGCTTTGTCCAGAAATCAGTGAAATACAACTCGCCATCTGTCTACATCTATCTATAGTAAGCATCTTGTTTTTACCACTGTTAATGTAGCAGCGGTTTGAGATCATAGCTCTCCGTCAAGTTTGAGAGCAAAATTATGCAGAAATTATCAAGCCAAAACTCAAAAATCAATGCATTCTTTTCTTTGAAGCTTTAACTTTTGTGTCAGTGATCTGGAGCAAGGACTGTAAAATGGTTCCCTGAGGTTGTTGAAGGATGAGCTCTCTTGTTTAGGTCTTAATGTTATTCAGTCAGTCAGCAGGTACCAGCTGCACATTATGTCTACATACAAAACAGTCAGGTCAACTCTCTGAAGGAACCTCAAAATACACGGCGACTTTAATAATACAACAGGTACTGCCAAATTGTGCATGCTTAAGAAGGGCACCCTCCCCTCGTTATGGATCGGTGGGATTAAGCGTGGGGTTGTAACCTATGAAAAAACAAAGATCAGTCTCATTAAGGCTCCATGTTTCTCTGACAAGGCACAAAGGTACCTGAGGGACCTTGTGTCCTTCTATCACTCCACAGGAGAATGATAAAGAAACAACAACCTCATGATTATGTATTCACTTACAGTATTCCCACTGCCAAGGACAGTTCATGCCACATTTTGAATTTAATCAGCCAGCAGTCAATCTTTTATACATATTCCATACTGTATCTTCTTACAATCCCTCCGGTCATTCCGTCAGATGATCAATTATTCAGTCGATTATCAGCAGTCTTACATTTTAATATCTTCACTGACATTTTTGGTGGCTTTTTTTATTCTTTTAGTTATTATTTAGCAGATATACCCTCAAGCGCAGCAGAAGCATTACAACAAAATGCCTGATGTCATTTAACAACATTAGATGTTCCTTTTTAAAAAGATTTGTCAGTTGTCTTCGTGCTCTGTTCTTTGCAAGGTTACATCAGTTTTTTAAGGCAGCAATTTGTACACAAGCCATTAGGACTGAAATACACGGGCAATGGGGTTGTCGGAATATAATACAGGATCTAATAACTTTGATGTAACAAAAAATGACAAAACAGAGAGTGCATGAAGATGGAAAGATGATTTACACTAAGTAAAAGAAAGTTGACAATAGTCCAAAGCTCGTAAGCCATTCAGCTGCAGTCAGCCAGAGATATTTTTTGTGTAATCTGACCTGTCAGCCTACATGGACAGTTCTGGGTTCTGCCAGCATGGCAGGGCAGCGTCACCGACCCATGCCCCCTTTTTTTAGCCAGCTTGGCCCCCGACTCTACAGCCAGCAAACAGCACCTTTCATCACAGATTCACGTGGCGATCGAGTGTGTGTGGGGTGGGGCTGCAACTGGGGTCTGTTTTAAAGTAAAAATCACTTTAGATCCACGATCCAAATTGGGAATAATTTGTATTTTTTTTTAAATCCCCAAGCAATGGACAGGGAACTGAACCTGAACCGTGCTGAGACATTCTCCTTTGTCAACCCTTGGATCCGATATTTTCTCTTCTTCTTCAGCTTCTTATTTTGGGTGAGTACAGTTGAGCATTTGAAGGATTTTTTTGTTTGTTTTTGTTTTGCTCCAGTGCACACCTGCACTAACAAAACTGATCTGCTGTCTCAGGACACCCATATATTCTTACTATTTCTGAGCATACAAATCACCAGCTATCAGAGTTGTAGCTTTCAAAACAGAAAAGGAACTCAGAAAGAAAAACCTAATAAATAATGAATGAGGCAATATAACACAGCAAGTCCTCAGCTGCAAATAGCACAGCCTTTCTACTGCTGCCTATTTTAAGTTTACTACATTAATACATGGGCACTCACATTACCTGTGGTGAATGAGGAGAGGCACAGTCTTATCAAATCAACAAAGACTCATCGTGAGGCATAAAACACCTGGAAACTGTGCATGGCTGCTGCTAGTCTGGATCTGAATGTAAAATATGCTGCTTTATTTCTACAAAATGACACTATGAATTTTATACAAAGCAGCGATACAAATTCAAAGGGTGCTTTTACACAAAGAGGAATCACTGCAAATGTTCGGTGAGATGGTAAACACTGGAGCAGAGCTGATATCATTTAAAAGAATTACATGCTTTAACAAATGTGTGAATGGTTGCGATAACTAGGAAAATATCTACACAACGAATAAAATTGAAGTAATAGCCCATGAAAAATGTTGAAAATGTTGAAATTATACGAAAAAGTTAGCTTTTCTCTGATACCAAATAAGTACATTCATGAGGAAAAAAAGAAACCTGACATGTAGCAAATAAATTTGACTTTTATTTTGGGTTATTAAGTTATACATTTTTAAGTTTTGTTTTTGTTCTTTTAACCCACACTCAATCTGTTGTGATGGTACACACATCTGACAACAAGGAAGGGTCAGTTTAAGTTTCTGTCAAATTACAAGTCCTACGCGTTCAAAAGACTTTATGTTACAGGTCTTTGAATGCATCATTATTATGACTTAAATTCTTAAATTATATTTCTTTAACTGAGAATTTTATATTTTATATCATGTACACTTGTGGTGCAGGACACTGGGCAACCTGATCTCTGCTGTGCAATTGCAACCCAATCCCTATCATTACATTAATCTCTTGTACACATTCAACACTTGTGATGGCACAAGCCGTTTCTCTGCTGACTTCCATGCAACACAGTGAGTTTAAGGCCCATCCTGCAATGTATTTCACAGCAATCTCATTTTTTGTACCTGCCTTTGAATCATGACTTTTCACTTTTCAACTTGGCAGCTTATCATGAACGGTTAAGTATTAGGAGCAAAAAAATGCATGATTAAGGTTGGAGTTAGAATACTTGGTTAGTTTTATGGAATAACAAAAATATAGATGGGTTCAGAGCCCATCACATCATCTGGATACCATCCATCAAACACAACAGCTTAGAGCTACATCCCATCCCAAAATGTAAACGTAACAATGAATTGTGAGACATCTACCTATTAGAACTTTTCTGGTGGGTAAAGGACAGTTAAAGGATGGGATACAGAGGTGGAGGAGATACTCTGATGCAACCAGTAATCCATCCATCAGGGTCAGATTGATCCAAACACTCCTTTAAGACTCAGTCATTCAATCCCTTTCTTGCCACATTACTACATGAACGTACAGATCACCTCTATTACATCCCAGTTCATGCAATGCTACGTGGAAAAAAAGCAAAGGGGGCAACGCTGTACTGCACACTTACTGTGTTCTGAGCCAATCAGCAATAACTGCAGCACTAGCAGCCACACACCCAGCCTATGTTGACTTTGTTTATCAGACATGGGCTCAGAAGTGAACACTGCAACCCTAATCCATCAGGCCTTTGTCCCTACGTCCCCGTGGCTCAGTTCAGCTGGCTTTCACCTCAGCACACAATCCACTGGGACATTCATCCCTTTGAAAAGCCTGAAAACAGAGCTGGAGCACATTCACCCTAAGTCACTCTTTCCTTTTTGCAAATGCACACTGCCACTCGTATACTCATAAGTACACGCAGTGGAAACAAGATACTGGGAAATGAAATGGAATGTGTGCACTCTCCTCTACAACAGACAATAACCCTCGTAAATAATGTTTTCTAAACCTTGAAAACACTCGTTCTAAAGAACATGTGCATCCTGTTCTGTTTTGGCAATTATTGTCTTGTCAAGGTAGATTATTGATTCTAAAATAGCTAAACTTATTATTTCAAAGCATCAATTTATTTCTCCATTGCTCATACAATATGGATCGGACAAGAAGGCCAGCCAAACAAAATGTACACCACTTCTATGGCTCATTATACCTCGGACCATGGTACCTTCTGACCTCCAGCAATGCAATGCAGTCTTTTCAGACAGAAACAAAAACAAATCCATGATTATTAAGGTTGAATAAAAGCTTTCTTTACACTCACAGACATGCACACATAATTAGTAATCAGGAGAATAGCTGTGGATCTGGAGGCTGGAAATGAAAGCCAAGTTATACAGGTTGTTATTCAAGGTAAGACAAAGAATCAAAAAGGGGGGAAATTAGTGTTGACAATGCTATCAACAGAAAACACCAGCAGCACCTGCTTTCCACCCACTTGGAATTTTTTAACTGTGAGCATTTTGTTCAGGTGAATCCGACACCTTCTGCAGCTTTACAGCACATTCTCAAAACAATAATGTTACATACAGCACACACACGTGGTTAAAACAAGTCTGCTGTGAATAACAAGCACAAATCCCAAACCAAGGTCAACCTCTATGAAAACTATGTAAATTATGGTAAAAACTGAAGAAAAGAGGGATTTTCTAACATTAAACCACCAAATGTGATTTTATTAATTAGTAGCTCTGCATCTACAAGTTTCTAATTAGGATTATTAAAACAAGGACCTGTACATTTTGCTTTTTTCGTACTTGAAAGCCGTCTCTTTGTTTATCTAAAATGGCGCTGTTACTATGGTTGAAGGTGCTGTGCATACTCCTTCCTTCCTTCCATCCTCTACTATACCCGCCTCATCATGCTCAGGATCACAGGGTGGCTGGAGCTTACCCCAACACCTATAACAGGGAATCTGTCCATCACAGGGCTAAAAGGAGTGAACATACAGCCATTAACACTGACATTTATGACTAATTCAAAATCCCTGAGTGTACGAACATGACAGTTTTTAGACAGTGGGGGAGATATTGGAGCAGCCAGAGGAAACCCACTCATGACTTCACACAGAAAGGCCACAGCAGAGGTTCCAACGGGTCACATTCGCTCTGTGAGGCAACATTAAAAAAGCATATCAGCACTAACCTAATCTGACCTGTAGAAAGTCTGTAAAAAAACAGCAGCAGAACAGAAAATGGGAAATACTTGTCTGGGAACCATTTTTTACATAAAAACTTGGGCAAACTGCAAATCTTGTGCCTTTTTTTGTGGCTTTGCTCTGCTTGACTAATTGCAAACTTGCATAGCTGGTGTTAAAATTTTCAAGCAGACTGAAGAACAGCCATAGCAACCATGAAGACAATTAGTAGGCTCAGTTTTTCAGATTTTATTTGACTACATCTGTATAAAAATGAACCTTTTTCCTCTTTTTTGCAGGTTTTCTCCTTGTTGATTGTTGCAATTGGGGTGTATGCTAAAGTCCAGAAAGCTACAGGTATGTACAGAGACATGCTTCCCTATAACCTACTCACAAAAACAAAACAAAGTCAAACTGCATTGCAACAGCAGATACAAAGCATTTGATCAATTCACTTAAGTATTTAGCCCAGCCTTGGGTTCAAAGTGAATAATCAAACTGTCTTTGTATTCTGCAGACTGCTGGTAGCCTATTTTAGCTGAAATCCCTTTGATTTATCCAGACAAACATGCCATTTTTTGTGGGTTGGATTTAAGCTCTTTCCTTAGTCTACCTGGTGTCTTTATTTTCACATTTAATTTGTGGTATAAAGTTGATGGACAGTAGAAAAGATTAACCTGTGCTAATCCTAGTGATCATGCCTCAAATCGTGTATAATCCTCTGACAGATAATTGATGGTTTCAAACCATGCGGGCAGCCAGTGTAGGGAGAGACAAGATAAAAATAGGAAACAGTGTATGAGTGCAATTAATTTAAATAAAGATTAGAAATGTGGGTAGGAAAATGGAACAGGAAGTAGAGGTGGAAAACAGGACAGCAGCTATTTAAACAGAAACTGTTTTCCTGTTTCTCTGCCAGACACGGTGCGGGACACATTCCTGATCGACCCAGCTATCATCCTAATTGTGGTGGGGGTGGTCATGTTCTTCATCACATTCTGTGGCTGTATCGGAGCCCTAAGAGAGAACATTCGACTCCTCAAAACAGTAATAGTCCAAAAAGATACATTGCTAATGCTGATGCTGGTGTTTTCCTTCTGATAGATATCAACTTAGCACAAAAAGTAAAGACATCTGTATTTGGTTGATTATTTCTCCCCTTTAATAACACCAATCGGTCTTGTATTATACATTGTTGGAAAGCCTGATTAGTCACCTTTACAACGAGGTGGAACTTATAAGCATCCTGCTTCTGTGGAATGAGCAACACATGTAGACATGTGGGTAGTGCCCCCCGAAAATATGCCAACTTCCCCTCAATATTGTCTTGTTGGTTGTTTTAAACTGCTTGGTGGACTGGATGCTTGCATTCTCCTACCATAACAAAGAAAAAAAACAACACATACTGGCAGCTGAGTAGTGTGTGGAAGATACATACACAGCCACAACTGCTTGGCACCTCCACCCCACACGGCTAAGCTGATCCCACAGATGTTCAGGTGGGCTGAGGTCTGGACAGGCCGGGCAGCACAGGCCATGCACTCCAGAGCGTTGCCATCCTGGAGTTACGTCCCAGATTCTGGAGAAGTGGGAATGCCACTAGCTCCAGAATCTGATTCTGATACGTATGTATGCCTGTTAGGTGCCAATCAGGTGCCAGTCATACATCTGTGACTGGCACACACCTAGCAGCATTTGAATCTCAGGAATGAATACCAACAGAATATTGCAGGAGATTTTGTCAAATTTTGGGGGTACTACCTACACATTTAGCTGTGTAGGCAATTCCACAGAAGCACAATCCTTTCAAGTTATACTTCGATGAAAAGGTGACCAATCAGGCTTTCCGACTATGTATTTTAAAACACCAGTTGGTATTATTAAAGGAGAAAAATAATCATCCTAAAACATATTTCCTTATTTTTTGAGCTATGTTCATGAGGCTAAAATCATGTGTGACAATAACTCTGTCATTTATAATTATTTTAATATTTTTGGTCTTTTTCTTTCTCTAGTTCTCCTTCAGCCTGACATTGGTCTTCCTCACCCAGCTGGCTATAGCAATTCTGGGCTTCTTTTACTCTGATCAGGTATCTGCCTCTTCAAAAGTGATTCTGTGTTTTGGCTGAGTAATTCTGTAATGTGAGGCCACTCTCAGGTCACACTTGGTCTCCAGTTTTCTCCTCACAGCAACAACACCACCATCAGCTATGAGCCACATTGATTTAGTACAAACTTACCCAGTCTTTAGATGCCTTGTACATTTATAAACTACACAACTTAATAAGGCAGGCTTGTGAACTCACAGACAGTCTCATTCTCACCCCACAAGGGAAATGTCTTGTCAATGTCTGCAACAAAGCAAACAGGAAAAGAAGAGAAAGATACAAACAGCCATTTGTAGTTTGTTGAAATTGTTCCATTATCTGTAAACCATCAAAACACCCGCCTCGGGCTTGTTTTGTAGACTGACAGAAAAGACTATTGCACATTAAGACACGACAGATGCACTAATTGTCATTTTGGTAGTCAGCAATTAATTGGCGATCTGAGGACGGCCACGTGACTAAACATGAAAATCAAACAACGGAATAAGGTAGCACAAGCAATTCCAGTCTTTTTTTCATAGTAGGCTCTTGAAACTAAACAATTTTACCATTTGCATATTCGTTGCTGATTACACCGGCTTAAGATCGGTGTGCAGAGTGCAGACATTGTTGGACTTTACATTAATTCATTTTCTTTTACAGAACACAATCCTGACGGATATGATAATGAGGCTGAGGTCCCTAATGTGGCTTAATTTCAAATAAGACAATCAAACTACAGTAAATTGGGTTTCTGGGTGAGGAAGACTCCATGTTATTTACATTCCACAAGGGGAACAAGTGTGCATAAAGATAAAGGCGAGCAGTAACAATATTTGGATGTTTTTTCCCCACATTTTTATTGTTGTCAACATTACTAAACGGATTTTAGGCTCCATATGGTGAAATTATTTGTACTCCGCTTTTAAAAAAGACTAAATTAAGTAAACAATAAAAGATTTGCTGTTACATTTTGATTGAATTAAGGTTTTGGGATCCTAATCCAACCTTCTTAACCTGGCAGAGAAAACATGTCCCCTGTAAGCATCTACTTATCCCCTTCAGTAGCATCACATTAGGGCCCCAGTGAGAATAAAACCACAACAGGCAGCAGTGGCAACGTTCCCTCCCATCAGTGTACAGTGGCCTGATGCCTGGTGATATCCCTCGTGTCCTCTGTCAGTGCTCGGACTTCCTGCTGCTAAACAGAGCAGTTTAACAACCCTCCGAGCATCCTTCCTCGCTAAATGATTCAAATGCTTTGGCACTTCAAAGTGGAACAAAATGTTCCATTTCCACAGATTCCTTAAAGGAGACTTTGCCGCTAATGACATAGTGGGATGTTGGGCGCCAAAGCCTACGAGCCAATGATGTCATGTGGAAATGTAGAAACAGAGAGAGGCACAGGATGAAAGTGAGGGGAATGCTGTGAAATACCCACACTATTCAGCAAAACTACTCCAGGATAACAGTATTTATCAACAGAACCTGTTCCAATGTAGTCTCCAATTTGAATAGCTCACAAGCCCTCAGCAAACAGCACAGAGGTTCATTTCCAGCTTAATGAAATTTTAAAGTTCAGCAGCTTATTAGCATACAGTGCCCCTATTAGCATTCATTACATCTGAGCTCAGAGAGTATAACTATGGGCCCACTAGTTTTGGGGGGGGGGGGGATTTTATAGAATATTAATGATGAACGTCCTCATCAAAACTGCGAAAATGAAAATAAAAATGGAAATAACGTTATTGAGAATAAAAAGGTGACAAACCAGGATAGAATTCCAAGGCTTCTAATAGGTTTAAATGCTCATTACAGAGTGTTCATTAAAATAAATGTAATTTATAGGTCATTGAGGTTTTGTTTATTCAGCTCCCGTGGTGTTGATAAGAATCACATTACCCAAACAAATGGCTGTTTCAGGAATTATCTATCACAAATGAAACCTGCTTTTGTATGAAACATGTTGCACTGATTTATTTTAATGGCATAAATGGTTTTGTTATCATTCTGTAATTACTGCACTTCAACTCCAGCAGCTCCTGCTCTGATGCCGTCTTAACATACACCCAACAGGATGCTTTTACAACGCCGCCAGGAGGATGTGTGACTGCATCATACATGTATCATTTATTCTCTTATGTCATATGCTGAGCAGACTAATGCTGCATGAAATTTCACTGCAGCTTAAAAGCAGATTTTGCAGCCCATGGTCCAAGATGACATCAAATATAAATTACATGATATCATGCAATGATACAATTTTGACATTTTGATTGTGCTCACAAAAAACAATAACATAAAAGTAAAATCACCTGGTTGGCAAACATTCAAAAACAGTGTTAAGTTGAATTGTAATGATCCCAGCTACGATCAGTCTGGTGGGATCTCTACAGCATCAGCTGAAAAGAGGTTACACCCGGAGTAATTAACAGAGCCATGAATCCTGTGAGGTCCCTCCACACACACACACACACACACACACACACCACTGAGCACCTTATCAGCCAAGGCATTGACATCTGCAGATTTCTCACCTCTGGTCATTCTAATTAAGCTTGAACGTTTTACTTGATTTCTTTATTAAGTTGGAAATGTTGACAGTAAAACTTCTACTTTGTCGATAAATGACCCCATTTCCCTTCTTGTAGACACGGGACGCTTTAGGAAAGTTTGTGAAGAAGGCCATTGTGCACTACAGGGATGACCTGGATCTGCAGAACCTGATGGATTACATCCAGAAAGAGGTGCTCAGGCCAATTTCACTTTGATCGAGTGCTTGTGCTTGTGTCCGCAGCTATCCAAATCACAAGTCTTCAGATTGATCACAGTTACTGGCTTATTCAATGTGTCTCAGCTCTAAACAAAGCAACTACAGCCAACGGATACAGAACGATGTGCCTCACATTTATTTATTTTTGCCCTTTGTGAGGATTTTCCGCATGAACGCTTCACGTAAACATAAACTTCCTGCAACTCTGTGGGTCTCTTCATGTGATATTCCTCTTCCATCTGTACCTACTGGCACAATGTGAGCTTGGGTTTTCCCAACGGAGAAGCCCAGACAGGCAGTACAGACCAAAAACATATTTCTAAAAATACACCCTTGAGCTGTCCTGTCTCTTCTTTCTTCTTTGCCCAGTTCAAGTGCTGTGGGTGGAACAACTACACAGACTGGTCTTGGAACCTCTACTTTAACTGTACACATGAAAACCCCAGCTCTGAACGCTGTGCTGTGCCTTTCTCCTGCTGCACTCCTGTTCCTGGAGAGGTACGTTCTTATATGTAGCCTCAATAAATTCACCTGAAAGTAAGCAGTTCTTAAAAGATGACGCATCAGACTATTGTTAGATGTTGAGGTGGCAACATTTAATGGCAACCAAAAGGGTTTTTGAGTAATGTGAAGTAACTAGATAAGAATTCATTGAGTTCTCTACTATAACCATCTCACGCATCAGATGATAAAGCATCTACAAGTTGTAAACAGGCGTTGAGCTGCAGGCACGTGATATACACTAATCAAGGTTCTTTGCTTTTTCACAGAAGCAGATAAGTATGTAAATAAGATGTAGATAAGATGGCTTTCCAGTCATGCAGACAAAAAGATTAGCCTGGTCTCAAACCACAGCGTGTTTTATATCAGCATCAGCGATTTGTTCAGCAATTCAAACAGGTCTCACGCTTCTACGTGGCTATTATTCTCCATGATGCGAGAAACAATCCACCAACCAGCGCTCACGTGGCAGGGTTGACACTTTAAAAATGATAAGTCTGCATACTTAGCTGTCAACATTCATGAGGAATAGCAACGAAAAGTAGTGACAGATGAGGATGACATACTTGCACTCCCAGAACTATCCTGATAACAGCCAAGCAGTTTCCCCTTTAATATTCATCTGAGTGCTTCAGAGAATCAGTAGTTGAGGTGATTTATAGTTTTCTATCCCTGAAATATCTGGAGATGCTGCATAAAATATGGCTACAGAGTGGCAAATAATTCCGAACCTATGTTTAATTGATAGTACAAAGACAACATCAAATGTTAAAACTGACATTTGTTAATGTTGTTGTTGCTTTTTCTATTATTAAATGCTCACTAAATTTGATATCAGCCAAAAATGTGAAGACAGGGGCATGTTTCACACTGTGCAGCATCCTTTCGTCATGATGGAAATATTCAGCAACTTAGCATAACTCCTGTTGTTTTGAAAGCCAGATGTTTAACAATTTTTGCTTGATATCGGATTTCATTTGCTCTAATGCTAGGAGGCTATTTCTAATTTTTATAATGGGTAACAAGTCCGGACTGTAAGCAGGTCAGCTGAGCACCTGGACTCTTACAGCTACAGAGCCACGCTGTTGTACATGCAGAATGTGGTTCAGCAGGGTCTTTCTAAATTAGGCAAGGTCATCCATCTAAAGGGGGAAAAGATTATATAAACTCACATCATATTGCATATTGAAGTTGCATATCTGCAAAGGCATTAATGTAGCCCTCACACACATGGAAGTTACCCATCTCCGGGCCATCTATACTATAACAGATGTTGACTTTTCGAGACGATAACGGGCCAGATGGTCGTCCTTGGCAGCAGGAAGAGAAAAAAAAGAATAATCAATTAATTGGAAACATTTCTGTCCTATAATGGAAGAGTTCTGACTTGCAAGTGTGTAAGCAGTGATGAACTCTGTCTAAGGGCAATGATCTTCACAAGTGTTAATGAGCTTGTGCAGTGATTTCCACTGCAGAGCTGAGGTCTGTTTCATTCAACTATTCACTATTGGTCTTCAGCCTGGTCCCTTGCATTCAGAGATTTCTCAGGACAAGGAATCATTTCCAATCCAAGTTTTAAATATCATTCTAGAGTCGTGGTTCCCAAACCATTTCCCTTGAGGACCCCCTTGATGAATATAAAAAGCCGTGGACCCCGTGTCCGACCCCGTGCTGAAACCATGCTTGGTTTTATGTTTTCATTAGTGAGATTCTTACCATAAATACAGTACTCTGGCTGAGTCCTGTACTGAATTAACAACATATAGCCTTACTTTCTTTTCTTTTTTTAAAAAAGGGACAAATCATCTGCTCTGTTGTGTTTCTCAGACATGCTTTACTAATTAAATGTTGCAGGAAAAATCCAGGTTATCAGGATAGACATGAAGTGCTCCACCTGCTCGCTGACCTCCTAAACCCCCGTACATGGATGAAAATTGATTGGATGCACAAGTTGTAGCCTTATAAGTTTTATGTTTGTTTGTTTTAATAACGATCCATGTGTGTAAATATTGTATAGCAGATTTTGATAACCCCCATTTATTCACTTTGGGGTCTGATTTAAAAAGTTTGTTTTCAGACTCCAAAAACGCCAGTTCCATGTGAACGAAATGTCCAAATTAATGATGAAAGAAACTTGAGCAGACAGACTTCAACTCGTCTCTGTGTGGACATGGTCTTAATTTTCAATCACAATGGCTCTGAATGGTCAAAGTCTCGGGGACCCCTGTGCGTTTTGGGGCACCCCAGCTTGGGAACCACTGTTCTAGAGTGTTGAAAACTGAGTGTTGCCAACATCAAGTGTAAATGTGCACTTTTACAACATTTGATGTGTTTGGTTTTGTAATATATTCAATTAAATATGGGCAGTAAACGTTTAAAACACACCGCATCCTGTTTCTGTTACAGTGGAGTTCTCCTCTTTAGAAACATCCAAGGGAATACTATGTGGAAAAAAAGCCAGAAGTTCATCAACACAGAGTAAAATCCTGCTTGTGTTTGAGTTGATGCTTCTGGTAACCCAGAATGTAATTGACATCAACAATATGCAATATTGAGCGGTGATATAATATCTGATGTGCAGGATGCTGTAACGTTAGCAGCCATTTTTGCACAGGTGTCAAGGAGGATTTCTTAAAGGTGTTATGATACTTTATGTTCTCGTGATCAAAGCCAAAGCTGCTACAAATGTTGCACTCATGCATTCATGAATACATTCATTTGTAGACACTTTCACACTAGCTATCTGTCTAATCGCTATGCAGTAGACACAGCAGCACAACTTAAAAGCCAACGCTGACATAAAAAAAAACTAAAGAGTTCATGTTGAGCCATCACACCAATATTGATTAAACATCATGCTACATGGAAAACAGATCACAGCAACCTTTTCCAACATCGGTGGAAAATCAATTAATTAAATGACACGAGAGCTGATACAGTGCTGCAACCTGCTGGTATCAGCCTGTAACTTCATGTTTGCATATGCACGGCTGCATCAGGAGCCAAACGGTCTTCCTTGTCACATCACATATACCAGGCTGAATTCCTCCCTTGCTCTTTGCTTTCTTCCTTTTTATTCCAAGTCTTTAGCCTTTTGCAAGCCTCCCTTCAGCGTCACAAGTGTAGTATTTTGTCAATGTAAAATAATACAAGCAGTATCAAAATAGAGTTAAAGTGTCCCCTTGAGAAGCATTTTATGCTGAATGAGCTTCAAGGTCATCTTTGAAACTCATGCGCTCCATGTCTTTGCCTCCACCCATCTCTCCTGCAGGCTGTGATCAACACTATGTGTGGTTTTGGAGTTCAAACTCAAAAGTTTTTGGAGGCAAACAAGTCCATCTACCCAGTAGGTTGTGCAGATAAAGCAGTGATGTGGATTGAGTCTCATCTGTTGCTGGTGGGAGCTCTCACCCTGGGTCTGGCCTTGCCTCAGGTAACCCCACACATACACATCATCCGTGCACATCGTGTACTAACGAGCTAATTCAGAGCCAAAAATACTCTAGTTTTGTCTTAAGTAAGATCACACACATCAATGTAGGCATCAAAGGTGGCTCGCTGGATAGAATAGCATAGCAATCGACATATTGACTGGACCTGCTCCCTTTAAGACGGACTTGCATTTTGCATTTGGATGCTACAGTAGTTCAAGCAAGTCTTCATCAATCAGAAGTCTGCGCTGATCCTGAACTATAGACTGTATGTAACCTATTCTCCTCCATTCAAAAATTCCCTATACAAGTTCGGATTCTTGTAAAATAGCCTCTTCCCCTGAGAGAGAAAGAAGGAATAGAGCTCATGTTTTAAGAAAATCAATAAATGTGAGGCCACTGGGAAAGAACTGATTTAAAATGAGGGGGTTTTACTTAGATAGCGACAGCGAGGCATGTTGGAATGATGAGACTCTAACTACACATTATACATCTATTACACTGCCTTGGATTAAAAGTGCAGGTTCTTATGCAACCTAAGTCGAAGACTGTAGGTGATAATACAACATTATATGTGTAAAAGGAAAAAATATTGATTAGATTTTTCTGCACACTGAACAACACACTTAAAATCCCACAGCAATGAGTGTTTTTAATACCTCAAGTCTGAACGTTAGATTAAGCATGAAATCTTATTAGCGCTTGTCAGGAGCTGCCTCTGAACAATTACTCCACTCACTTATCATAAAGGCTGAGGTACTATCACACAACATTCCGTTGGATCTTCAGCCTGAACTCACTGAGTTGCATCTGCCTGATTGGGTCCCCAGTGATTCAGCTGCAAGAAAAGCATGTGATCGTCCATGAGTCCTGTCAGAACGTTTGCATTAGTATTCAGCTCGCTTTGATATGTGGTCAATTTGATGGTGATGTTTTCTTTTTCATCTAACATACCCCCCAGTAAACCTTTATTGACTTTGTCTGCATGACAAGTCATATTTAATAGTTAATCATTGAAAGTCAATTAAAAAAATATGCTTAACGTGTGCGTTGTGATATGAGAACAAGTGCTCTAAACCTGTTCTTGTGTCTATAAAATGATTTCAAACGACTCATTCTAAACCATCTAACATGATTTAAAAATATTTCCTCTCCAGCACCAAATGAGCATAACAACGTCCCTCTGAGGGACCTTGGGATGCTCAACACAGGCTGCAGTTACTGAGTCTTTTCTGTAATCTTAAATGGCTGCTGTTGTTCTCTAGATTGCAGGCATTGTGCTTTCCCAGATCCTCATCTCTCAGATCCAAGATGAGATTACCTCAGCGCTTTGAAAGCAAACGGAGAAGTCGTGACGGAAAAGAACTTACAGTACTTCCCTCAAATCTTCCTACAAGTGCAAGGATTTTTTTGATTTTTTTTTACTGCTGCTGTATCAATGTTAGAGTATATATCTTAATCTTAACATGTTGTTGCCTTCAGGCCTGCTACTGCAATGCTCTAGTTTTAATTCAAGTAATCATTCAAATACAAATAACAAAATGTATATTTATTGATAATGAAGATGGTTTTGTATTTATAGCAACATGAAAATTTATAATTTAAACATGATGCATTTTTTAAAATAAAGTTCAGTTAAAACACCTTTTTTGAATGAGTTTTATTCATTTATTAGAGGCAGTTTTTGTTAAAAATAAGCATTACACTTAAAGGCTGTATGAAAATAGACAATCTTTGTTACCATACAATAATCATACCTTGACATTGAGATAAGTGTAAAATTAAGGCAAAAAGGTCAACATTAAAATATGGAACCCCAAACTGTTCAGAATTACATCAACTTAAGAAGAGATTCAGATATTTAAGTTTATGCTACCAATAAGTACCAAATGGAAGAAATATTTAAAATCATGTTAGAAAATGTTAGAACATTTATCTTTCAAAATTTAAAACAAAAGGATTTCTTTTTTAATTATGAATATCTATACTTCAGTGCACATCACTCAGGTCTGCATGGTGGTGTGGTGGTTAGCACTGCAGCCTCACAGCAAGCAGGTTGCTGGTTTGAGCCTCGGCTGGGGAGGGTTTAAAAAAAAGTGGCAGAATTTGCATGTTCTCCCCGTGTATGTGTGGCTACTCTGGCTTCCTCCCACAGTCCAAAGACATGTGTGATAGGTTAATCAGTCACTCTAAATTCTCCCTAGGAGTGAGTCTGAGCATAAATGGTTGTTTGTCTCTTGCCTGCTAATTGCTGGGATAGGCTCCAACCCATCCGTGACCCTGAGCTGCACTAAGCGGTACAGAGAATGAATGAATGAATGCACATCGTTCTATTACTGTAAATATACTACTGTGAAGAACCACAGCAGCAGCCAGCAAAGTATCTCAGTAGCCTACTGCTACTTCCATTTACGACGACGTATAGTAAAGTACGTGTGCACCCGAGACAGGGTAACACGTGCAGAGTGCAAAAATAAAAACTCATATCTGTGCTTTTCAGTGCAGCTACATGCTGCAAAATAGTGTGGACATGTTTAATTTGGGACAAAAAAATACATCTATAATTCAGCTTTTAAGGTAAGTTATGCAGAATGTAAGATCAGGTTACTACCAAGGCTTTTGAAAGGAATGTTTAGAAATGGTTCTCAGATAACCTGCCAGTTATGTCTTCTAGCTTCTGCAGTAGCTGATGCCATTAAAACAGTTTATTCAGTCTTTTCCTATTGAAATTAATGTTTGGAATTTTGCACTTTCAAATATTGGAATAGAGGCTGATGGGAGCTGAAAAATGAGGAAAAAACACTGTCAATCTCACAAATACGTTTAAATTTACTTGGAGTTATTATGTATTTATTCGTTCATTCATACATTTACTCCAATCTGTACAAAGAATTAAAAAAAAAAAGAAGTCACATTTCTGGTCAGCTAGCGTAATCCTTCAGATTTAACCCATAACTTCAGGAGTACAAAGAGAAGTTTTTAATAGATTTAAAAAAAAAAATAACTGGATTATTTTCTCAAGATAATGAAGTTGCAACACTTTTCAAGCAAGAAAGCTCTTAGCTTCGGTTCAAACTCCCTGTTAATGATGTTGATTTAAAAATAGCTCTCCACATTATCTGTTTCAAGCTACATCCACAGTTATAAAGATAAGGACTTAATGCCATGCATTATACATTATCGTGTTAGCAAATGCTAACGCAATTCTGTTTGCATGTCACTTTTCCTTGTGTGAAACTTACAGTGATTCAAACAGGGATGAAATGAAAAGCCAAAGGCTTCACAGTGTGAGTGGGAGGGAGAGCCATCCTGCAGGTTTACAGACTAATTCAACTAAGAGGTTCCCGTTCATCAATTTAAATCTATATTAATCTTCTACAGCTAAAGGCTTCAGAATATAATTGATGTGCCCAAAATTATATTAGCATGCCCAAAACCAAGCTATGTTATTAATAATAATAACCACAATCCATTATTGCTAGATGTCTGTGTCTGAGGGAAATGATTGAATGAATGAATGAAAATAAAGTACTTTGTTTTACTTATTGGACGCGTCTCACAAAGGCACACAGCAATATTCCTCTGTAGCGCCCTCACTTTGTTGAAACTTCAATTTTTTTTTCTGCTTGTTAAACTTGGCCAACACAAACACCGCAGTTAAAAAACTGAGACAAGTTAGCTTTTTAAAAGGAAGTACTCACTACTCCTGTGTTTATACACTTAGTAAATAGGTACGAGCCTCCTATTGGATAATTACAGCATTGGCGATTATCTTTCAGCTGGCAACAACTGGAGAGAAAAAGGCTTCAGTTTGCTAGGAAGCATAAAGGTTGGACTCTGGAGCGATGGAAGGTCATGTGGTCTGATGAGTCCAGATTGACCCTGTTCCAGAGTGATGGGAGCATCAGGGTAAGAAGAGTGGCAAGGCAAGGCAAGGCAAGGCAAGTTTATTTGTATAGCACATTTCATGTACAGGACAATTCAAGGTGCTTTACA
>JAOXYM010000010.1:30902168-30915468 GCA_028567055.1 Leptatherina wallacei | reverse complement strand
CTGATTGTCTGTGAAGCGCCCTGAGATGACATTGTCGTGAATTGGCGCTATACAAATAAAGATGAATTGAATTGAATGCAGACTTTGGTATAATCTATGCATTACATCATCCACCCATACACTCCCCCTCCAATAGTTTTGGAACAGGAGGGCCAAAGTGGAATTTGCCACAAATGTTTTGGGACAAAGTTTTATGGGCTGATGAAATAAAGATTGACATTTACCAAAATGATAGAGAAGGAAATAATCTGCTCATGATCCTAACCACACGAGTTCCTCTGTGAAACACAATGGAGGTCATGTCATGGTTTAGGGTTGCATGGCTTCTTCTGGGACGGGCTCATTAATCTTCATTGTTGATGTAATGCATGATGGCAGCGGTAAAATTAACTCAGAAGTCTTCCAAAGCATTTAATCTGCTGCCAATTTAAAGTAGGAAGCAACCAAACTGATTGGAAGACCCTTCATCTTGCAGCAGGATAATTGTTCATCCAGAAGTGGCAGATTTTAGACTGTCCAAGTCAATCTCCAGGTTTAAAGCCCAGAGGGCAGCATTTTACTGCTGAAGAAGAGACTGAAAGGGCTAGCCCCCCCCCCGGAAAAAAAAACAATGGAAAGAGGCGGCGATGAAAGCATTGAAAAGCATCTCAAAAAAAGAATGCTAAAATTTGGTCACGTCAAAGGCTCTCAGGCTTGATCCGGTCATTACAACCGGATATTTTCAACCCGTTTTAAAGCTCTGTTCCAATACTTTTGCTCATGCAAAATAACGTTTTGTTGTAAATAATCTCCAGAGTTGTGCGTCCGATCCGATGTAAATACCTGGAAATAAAAACTAAAATGTTGATCTTTTGTCTCATATTCATCTTTTCACGTTAAACCCAAACGTTTGCAGTCTACAGCAAAAATAAAGTTCAAAGTTAATTTCTTTGCTATAGAACTTCATGTTAGCGGCCGAAATGGATTTTAGCCAAATAAGTCACAAGATCAGAGCTCATGATGAGACTGCAGAGAAATGTATGATTACATATTCCTTTCATTTGCTGGGAGCAAAAACGAATATATGAGTGAATGTAAACTTTAACCAGCTCATAACCACAACACATATGATAAAAAAACAAAACAGATTGTCGTAGACAAACAGGTAAAAGAACAACTGCATTGTTTTATTGCCGTTTTCAGCATACATCCAACACCCCTATGTATTTTAGCTACATGAAGCATTTACATTACAAGTCGTGTCAACGGAACAGTTTAAAAATTAGGATTCATTTTCTTTACATATAATACATTTGCACACATGTTAATAAATATCAATACAATCATGTCAAACTTATCACACACCAACTAAAACAACAAGCCTTAAAATTATGTAACTTTTTTATCCACAGCTCTCTCAAGTCATAAATAAAAGCCGCAAAACAGCGGCTGCTTGAATTTTCTTTTTTACAGTAGCTGGAAAGGCTTTTTGATTCGTCCGCCCTCCAGGTAAGCCCAAAATGTTTGATGCAAGTCTCCCCATTTACGCCACATTCTCAGCTGTTTGGGGACATGCTATACAAAGAGTAAAAAAAAAAATCTTACGTGGGATTTGCTGATGTGACAAACTCAAAAACAACTAAACTTAATTATAAATAAAGTGTGGAGGAAATGAAAAAGGCATCTTGTTTCTGAATAGAACTGTAACACTGCTATATATTGTTGTGCAAGTGTAGTGTAGAGTAGTGTGGACGATGTTGCAGCATATCCACCAACGAAGAAAGTCCTGTGGCACAGAGCGAGGGATATAAACCAAAATGACCTGCCATTAACAACAGGGGAATAATGCAATCACACCGTTAGTACAGCTCATTCTGAGAACCCTGTCTCCCACAGCGGGGACCGGAACGATATAGTGAGCAAGTATTTGTAAACCTTAACCGTCGGTGTGATGCACAGTGAATAACTCACAGAGAGGCCCGACATTATCAAGCCACGTGAAATGCTTAAAGAAAAGGTTAAAGTTGTCTTTATGTGCCTGCAGCCTTCATTCCTGACATGCAACGGCTTGGGAGTGCACGAAAGTTACGCACAAGTGCAAGGTAGTGATACTCTGGGCACTCTCGTGTGAATGCAAAGAAAAAAAGAAAAAGAAATGAATCTGTTAAAAGCAAACAAAACACAAATGCATTAAAAAAAAGAAATAAAAACACGGCCGTAGTTACTGGATTGTTAGTGTTGACAACTGGGGGGGGGGGAAACAAGAGGAAAAAAATTCTGTTGTTCATTGAAATGCTGAAATCAGTTTGTGAGTGGCCGCTTCAGCAGAAGGTGTCGCCCGCCCCCCCCCCCGAAGAGCCTGGAAACGCGGCGCCGACGTTCCAACGCAGAGAGGACCTTCAACTTGTTCGACACAACTATTCACAATTTTACAATTCCTTTACATCAGCAGGACTTAACTGCATTCTTCCCTTTACAGAACGGAGGGTGAAGTCATTTTTCCAGAGGGCCTCTTCCTCTTTGCTGCTTGAAAGCATCCACTTCAAGGCTGGGATGATAAACTTGTGAATATGCTCTCCATGCTCTCCTCCCACACAGCCAGAGCAGGCCCAAATGCAAAGTGATTAACTCGGACTGCCTTCAGGCAGCAGATATGTAAACGCTGTTTAGGGGTGTGTGTGTGTGTGTGTGTGTGTGCGCGTGTGTTTATTGTCGCAGGAATTTTTCTCTTTGTACACATTCACTGCTGTAGGTGTGAGTTTCAGACCAACAGCCCGTGTTGGTGCTCAGAAGACGAATGGCATCAAAGACAACCGTGCAAGGCTGAGGCTGCCTTTTGATGACGCAAACCATTTTTTCCCACAAAAACTCGACTCGACTCATTAGGCCCAGTTAAGGTTGAATCCTTTAGAGAGCATGACGGCCTCCAGGTCCTTGTCCTCCTCCTTCTCCCGGAGTCTCTGCTCCTCTAGGAGGGCTACCAGGGCGTCGCGCTGCTCCACCACCTCCAACATCTCATTCAGGATCTGCTTCTCCTGAGCGAGCTGCTCCTCAGTTTTCAGATGGTCTGCCAAAAATAAACCCAACAGAACCAAGAATTACAGAAAGATGTGAACAATCAGAGTACTTTTAGCTAACTAGCACGCCCGTATTCACCTTCCACAGCCATCCGCTCCCGGAGCTCCTGCTGCAGGCGACTCTGGCGGTCCTCCAGCTCCAGCTCTCTGGCACTTTAGGAGACAGAGAGGGAAAAAGAAATATAAATGCTCCACCGATCAGCTACAACTTTCAATATCAATTTTCCCATGTTCCATCATTTATCGGAGCAACATTAAATAAACATTATTACTCCTTCCAAAATCATTAATCCCAAACTAATGGTGAGGAAACGGGATCATTTAACCGGTTTTCAGAAGGTAATAAAGCCGCTTTGCTAAATGGATTGCAAACGTGATCGAATTTCATATTAAGCTGAAAAATGAGTATGACCTCACAAGGGCGATCAATTTTTGAACTGTCATAATTACAAAAAAAGTAAATCTGTCCTATTTTATCATCTCTATGCTCTGCAGGGGCTCCTGGGATCATTACATGTTCTTAAATACTGCTGCAGACAATCATGACCCAAGAAATCCAGGAACCATCATGACTGCTGCTGACCCCGTTTCAACCGAAGACTCTTTAAGAAAGAAAAAAAAAGTATTTTATAAATATGAATGTTTTCTGGAAAACTTGAAATTTTTCATTTTTCTCATTAAACAAAGTAAATCTATCAGATTTAATCTTGACGTTTAGTAAAATCTACTATTGTGCTTCTTGAAGATTTGGATGCAACATTCATGTTTCATCAGACCTGAAGAGTAGAAAGAACCCATATGTTGCATCAGGTCAGAACGGGTTCATCCTTCACAGGTCAGGTTTTCTACTTGACCGAGCCGTCAGCCTACACTACATCAGAAGTCTAGCTCGGGCTGCAAGACTAATGAATATACCAGCATATTGATTTATCTTTATTTTCTTTAGAAAGTCTGGGTGGCAAAAAAAAAGAAAAGAAGAATAAATATTCCACTCAGATTTCTACAGACGCCTCAGTCTGAACGCTTTGGTTGCTGAAATTGGATAACAAATCACATTTTGCATCACTTGTGAAAGATTCTCAGCAATGGCATGAAATACAGAGCGATAAAAATCCTGCGCAAACTGCACGCTGAGAGTCATCTGGAGAACAAGAAACTGAAATTAGTATTCAGATTCATCTACCGATGACGGGTGGACTGAGAAAAGTATTTTTACTGCCACCAAAACTGCATAATTTAGCACTCTGCAGTTGTTAGTACGCTAACTTTTTATCATCACCTTCAGACATTTATTAATAAATAAGCTCTATCATCTAATTCCAACTTCCAATCCACCTCTCCAGACATTGTGGAGCAGAAAGAACTGAACAGTTAAACTTTAGAAAGCATTGCTCCGTAAGACTATCAACATCTTATTTACCATTTTATATCCAGTTTGGCTCATTCTGAAAGGTTTTTAAAATCTAAATAAATAAATTGATAGAAACACAAGAATATAAATAACAAAGAATTAAATCAAACACATCTCCAACAGGCTGAATGGCTCTTAGAGTGGTTGCCATAGCAACCGTTGCTGATCTATGTCTCTTTAGGAATGAAAAGCAGCGTTGACCAGAGAGATAACTGCAGTGGTTATGTTTCCCACCTGCGGATGAACTTACAATATCATGAGTTCTGACTCGTAGCGGACCAGGGCGTTCTTCTCCTGGACCAGTTTGAACCACTCCTGCATCAGTTTGGGGTCGTCCTTCTTGCCCATACCTGGAGGAGAGAGAGGGGTGGGGGTGGATCCAGAGTGTGAGTGAGAACCCAGACCGCTGTGAGACGACGGTGATGTCACACAGACGAGGTGAGGCGAGGACCGACACGGGCACAATGACAGCCAAGCCGGGATGTCCTTGCTGAGGGATGGTGGGGGGTGGAAGAATGGACTCGACACCAACATGGTCACCCGTGCCATACTTAAACGATGGCACGCAGAAGGTGGCGCGGCGCTACGGGTTTCAGTTTAAGCGAATGCACGCGTACAGACACACATAACCCACATACAAACAAACATACAAACACAAGATACCTGTTAGGAGTTTGTGTTACCCAGCTTGGCCTGTGTGTGTTTGACGGACTACCTCCTCCTATCATTAATTATTTCCTTACTTGTTTTCAGATGCATTAGCAAAAAAAAAAAAAAAAAAAAAAAAAAAAAAAAAAAAAAAAAGGGGGTGGGGGGGGAAACAAGTAGACTAATCAATAGCTAAGACATTTCAGAGAAATAAATCCAAGGACCAATGGAAATTCCTCATCCCCTGCTCACACATTGACCCGCCAACATCAGTTAAATCCTTTTAGCTCCTATTAATGCTGAGCGGTGTGCAGGGAGAAAAAAAAAAGCATAAATTACGCTGCTCTCCATACATATTCCATTACAAGTTCAAATGATCATGGAATGACTTATCACAGAGACCAATAGTGAAGTTCAAACTCCTCTATTAAGTCTGCCTCTGGGAAAAAAAATGGTCTACTGGTGTCATGCATTGCAGTCTGAATGGCTACACACTTCTTCTGCAGCCCCACTTTGCCCCGCAGAGAAGAGCCCAGTCTATGCAGCATGCTTAGAGAGGTGCGATACTGGTTTGATGCGCCCCGACAC
Source organism: Leptatherina wallacei (assembly GCA_028567055.1). Lineage (NCBI taxonomy): Eukaryota > Metazoa > Chordata > Actinopteri > Atheriniformes > Atherinidae > Leptatherina > Leptatherina wallacei. The sequence continues at coordinate 30,909,765 of JAOXYM010000010.1, read as the reverse complement.
CGGCACCAGGAGCCCTTCCATTTATCTGACTGCAGCAGGCGGAGCCAAGCGGTTTCAATGAAACACCAGAAGGCGAACCTTGATGCAGCGTGACATACTTAGCTGGGGAAGAGGAGGAGGCTCTTGCAAAATGAAAAGGAAAAACATCGTACACACATAAATTGCATGGCCGTGGTCTCCAGGAATGGATTTTGCTAATTGACAGAAAAGGGACAGAGACAGACAGAGCTGGAGAAGAGCTGCTCACACCGAAGCGGAGTACAACACAGAGAAACAAGCAAGGCTGATATTCTGTCAGGGACATTTTTCTTTCTCTTGCCTCAGCCTGTTCCACCTCCACCAACACTCAGCCCAAGGCTCTGAACACAAAAGAAAATCGGGGGCAAAAACAACAACAAAGAAAAACAGAAAACAGGGGCGCACACCAAAAACCAAAGGTGCGTTTCTTATCGGGGAGGGGGTTTAAAAATCAGGCGGTTTCCACTGACGGGTGTTAGATACAGAAACAAACCAGAAGATCCATTCATCTTAAAAACTTCTTTTGGGTCACACCATGCAAGTTGGCGAGTTCTCAGTCTTTGATCACTCGGTTTTATAATCAACATATTTTAACATTTCTTCGGGGGGGGTGGGGGGGGGGGTGACCCCAAAACAACTCCAAAAAGGATTCCACAGAGCAGTTTTATGGTAGATTTTAGCCAAACAGAAAAGGAAACGCATGCTGTTGATTAAAGACATGGCCGAGTAGTTTCCCCTTCAGGTGCCAGAAGCTAAGTAGAAATACAGGCAGGACATTTTCTCAGCTTTTATCCTTAAAAAGTGCATTTTAAAAGGAGAAGTTTTGTTTGACAACTTAACTGTATAAATCGTGCTCCTTAGCAGCGATGGGCTAATTGTAGCATGGCAACTGTACATCAGCACAGCAGACTTGCCAAGCTTCGGATTTCTTCTCATGCTGGAATGACGTTAAGTACAGATGGCTGTTCTACCGAATTTAAATGGTTTGTAGGATGCTGTCTATAAATACATGAACCAAAGTGGAAAGTATAGCGATATCTGCCACACATGCGTCATATAAGCTGCGAACATTAGCATAGCTTGCCAGTTAACCTGCCAACTACAGAGGTAATCCATGGCAGTAATGCTTCTGGTTGCATAACCATGATAAATAAATCCTCTTCAGCTCAGGAGTTTGTATCTATTATAGTTTAAAGTAAAAACTGGTCATTTTAGGAGGATCAGAAATTCATTAGCAAGAAATTTCTACCTAGCTCCATTAGCTTTTCAACTAATCTTCCATTGTGAGTTTCTGGGGAAATCTACTGAGCCCAATATCACAAATACGGTAAGGACGGGGCGTGAGTAGACGGGTAACAGGCGCAAAAGGAGGTAGCCCAGTTCTGGAGATCCTTACAGTTGCCAAGGTAACCTGCCACAACTCTCAGCAGATGCGGCGAGGTTATGTTACCTTCAGGGGAACAGCAGGGGCACAAGGAGAGCGGTCTTCGGCGAGGCATCCCCACAAAGGGCTCAACTTCCACAAGACAGTGGGGGGAAGGGGGTAATGTGAGGGAGTGACGTAGGTGGGGAAGAATAGGAGGAGATAATGCAGGAGAAAGAGCAAAGACACCACATGGGCACAAAGAAGGGGAAGGAAAGGTGTGGTACAGAAGAAAATATCAAGGAGAAAAGTCAACAAAAGACACTGTGATGAGGAGAAGACCTAAAGAGAGGAGCTGGGAGAGTTGGCTGTGTGGTGTGAGAAATAAAAAAAGGGGTAAAAACACAGAAGGGAAACAAGTGAAAACAACAAACCCAGAGCACAAAGCGAGAAATAATCCTCTCGTTTGATCTCACATCTGTAGTTCTGCTTATAATCTTTCAATTTGGTAACAGCTATTATTGCCGGTTATGAAAGCGGAGTAGCCGAAACATATGGCCAGTGTTTATCAAAGTACATCAAGTTATTTAATTCCATTATCAAAGCTATTTACTGATCACCGAGAGCTCCATCTCACTGATGCGCACTCAGATAATTGCCTCTGCGCTTTAAGAGTCTCTCCGTGTAAACACTACTTCAACATGTTAAGACCACCCGGCTTAATTTGTTGCCAGTGTGCTGACTTTTGAAGTTTCGCTACTTTTGAAGTGCAAATTAGAGATTTATTTTTTTCCTTTTAAATAATTTGCATCCACTGAAAAGATTTTTCTAAAGAAATGGAAGATTATAAATAGCAAAGATCCTTTTAATAAACCCAAAAGTAAGAATGTAAAATCTGGGCAGCGCAGAAAACTTAAAACGGAGAGAAGGAGCTTCAGGAGGAATTATGGCGAATATTCCACAAAAACACACATCTGTAAGGGTTTGGGTGGGACATAAATAGGAAATGTTTTCAGGTTGGAGGGTGAAGACACTTGGGTGGGAGGATGAAACGACGAGGGACTACCACAGAGAAAAAAGAAAAGCTACATCACAGAGTATCTGTTTCGGAGAGACCAAAGTCTTTACATGCAAAGCTCGTTGTGCAATGTGTCACATCTTCTTTATGTTTAATGAATCTTAAACTGTTCAAGAATTATTAACTAAACTGCATCCAAGAAGCAGTCTAATTGTTGTTAAAGCAACCACGCAGCTGCAAAACATATTCATCACCCAATCAAGCAGCAAGAACGCGACACAGGATCCGTTCAGCTAAGAATAATGCATAAAAAATAAAAAAACAGGTTGCATTTGTGCTCGTGAAGCATCCTACCCCTGTTTAGCTGGCGATGGAGAACATTGATCTTCATGTCAAAGCTCTACACATTCACCTGTCTGACGAGTGGTAACCAGCAGGGTGGCAACCCACAGCCCCGTCTCAAACATGAGGAAATACAACCTTCTTCCTCCCTCCTGCTGAGCCATCCCACAAACATTACCTTCTAACAAAATCCTGCTGGATTCAAAGCAGTCATGAGGAGAAAAAGATGCATTCCTCTACAAGAAAACAAGACGCCACATGACATCTCACAAGGACACAACAGACCCCGTTATCCTTTACCCACCACAGTTTAGACACAACAGCTACAGATTAAAAGGTTGTAACATAGCCCGTTAGATGATACAAACCCACATTAGACACACATGAACACACTCTGGGAGTTATGCAACTGAGCAGGTATGAGAAAGCCATTGTTGGGACTACAGCAGCATGGAGTTCTGACGGAAAGCTAGGAGCAAGGCCGGTTAGACACGAGTCAGTCCAGGGTGGGTTACATCATGCTTTTGGACAGATAGAGGGCGGCTGGCTTGTGTGTACGTACAAGATGGAAATATTTCCGCTTAAATTTCAGCAAATTCATAATTAAATATGAGATGAAAGTAAAAAAAAAAAAAAAACACATTACACAGTATCATATAAACACTGTAAACTTGCAATATTTTCTTTGAAAGATGAGGCTGGTTTTTTTGTTTTCATTCAAAAATTCAGAGCCTCCCCGGAAAAGATCTATTAGTCCGCCTACCTTTGTCCTTCCTAATCTGGTCTATGTAATTACTGACCTAGAAGATTAAAGTGTATTTAATGGAGAGTATTTTCAGCCACAGAAATAATATTTGTTTGCAGCAGCCTCTGCAGGATAGAGCCCAGTGTTTACCTTGTGCATCTGCGTGGCCCACTGGTCTAAGTCTAAAAGTATTAGGATTATGGACCTGTGGAGCAGATGAATAAGCTGCATACAGGTTTATACCCGATGCAGTTCTGAGTACTTTTGCCTTTTCGTGGGAAAGTCAATTGAAATACAGACTTTTACTTTTTTTCTTGCTACTTCTTAATAATTTTTTCTTCTTTTTCATGCAGATTATGAATAATCTAAAAGATATCCAAGAAAAAGTTCAATCTAATATGAACAAGTTGCATGAAATCTGTGTGCAACTGTTCTTGTTTTGCAGTAAAAGTGTGAAAAAGTTTCTTCGATTTCTCTCCTACAGCAGCTTGTATTATACCGTCTGCCTGCTAAGAAGCAACAAACACATGTTACTCATTAAATCAGTCATTTATCAGAAGTTTACTGAGATCAAAGATGATCTTTGGATGACGGCGGAAGGCCAAGTGTCTGATCTCTGTTTGATGTAAAGAGTCTCAGCGAGGGAGGTGAGAGGGGGAACGGAGGAGGGAAGTTAAGGAGCACACAGCCAGCCAGACAGCCAATAAAAGGTAGATATGAGGGGTACAAAGCTCAAGTTGTTAACCAAGTTGGGGGAGGGGAGAGGACAGACTGGGTTAGCCATTAGATTAGTTACAAAGCGACAGATTTGAAATACATACCGCTCAGATGCAAGTCCAGGATTTCACTGTAATTAGAATCTCCCCAATAGTCTACAATGACAGGGATATATTAGAGATAGGAGTTATTTAACACTGCCCCAAACTGGGCACACAAACGCACGCACACACACACTAAATTCTCCAACAACAGCAAGTCATGCATGATCTTTCAAAAGGTACAGACACACTGCAGCGACACTCAGAACAAAGAGAGTCCACAGTGTGTGTGGTAATACACGCAGCCTGTACAAGGCTTCACTTTATAAAAGAGAGTTCCATAGATTTGCTGTTTGGCTGTTTACCGGAGCAGGTTGTTCGCTGTGCCGACGTGTCAAAGGAATGGCTCTAATAAGGTTATTGTGCATCTAATTTGACAAACTAATTCTCCAGCCATTTACCACACAATCTAAGTGTGTTCACGTTTTTTTTAATATTCTTTAAAGTAGTTGGAAACAGCTCTGTTATGCATTTCCAGCACTAAAAGAAAAATAATTACAACAGATCTCAACAGATGGTTTGCATAAAATCTCCCAATAAATAAAGTGTCTGCCAGTAAATCAATTTAAAAATGCATTTAAAAAAAATGGCTGTATGATCTGAGTATCGATCAGGGTGCAGAAAAACTCTCGTCACTGAGAGGCAGCGAAGGAGACAAAACACATCCAGGATGAGCAAACACAAATCTATGCCGGGACACACATTCTCCTGATGGCATGCAGCTTGGAACGGACGATGGCAGACGTGTGATGAGCAAACAAAGATCAGAGATGGAGAATTGTTGCAGTGTGTCACCACAGATGGAGCCTACATGACAATATTTAATCAAAATAATAATGATTAAAAAAAGGCAACTGCAGTAAATCTAATACCTGATCTTCTTTTGTGCTGTTTGGGTAATGTATAAGTACCTTTATACAATCCTTTAAGAGAGTAGAGTGGCAAACAAGTTAAAACATACTCAAGCATTTGATTATAAACACACAGTGGATGGAAAAAATCCATTTAATTGGTGTAAAAATATGTTAAAGGCATCTATAAGCATGCGTTTTTGCATAATGAGTTTATTTCATTCAGTTACCATAAATTAAATTAGGATGGAAGAAACTGTAACCATTATATTGCTCCATTTTCATACAAACTCACATTCCATAAACGTCTTATTACTGGTCCATGCTTTTAAAACTACTCCGCATGAACAACTGTGCTGCATTCAAACAAATGATTTATTTTTGGAAATATGTTCTCTGTGATAGTCCCCCTGTCAATAAACCATTTAGATTCATTACCTTGGAGAAACAAAAGTGTTTTTCTGCAAGCATATTTATTACCTAAATGTACTGCAAAACTGTAGACGGTGATTTCAGCCCAGTTTGAATCACTGCAAAGGGACACGCTTCCTACGTTACATAATCCTAATTATTAATATTATTATTATTACCTTTGCAGCTCCAGAAAAGCATAAACTTATAAAAAGATTTAAAAGATTTCAGAGAAAGTGCTGAGCAGCTGACATGAAAGCAAGATTTAATTGTCATGAATACGAATCACTTTTAGATATCGCTTATGAGCGCATCATAAGTATATTCCAATATTTCAGATAGAGCGCGCTGCATGGGTGGAAAGATTTATTTGAAAAGGAAAAAACCAATGCGTGAGTGGATGAGTGACAGGCTGTTACCTGCTTCTCCTCTCAGTGCTTTCTCCACGGCGACGCCCCGCTCCTCCAGCTGCCGCTGCTTCTCCTCCACCTGCTCCAACTGTCTCTGGATGATCTGAGCAGTCACATCAATGACGAGATGCTTGTCATGAAACTATACTTCACATTGGAGATGCACTCAGTTACAACATGTACTATTTGCAGCAGATTCTGCACCAGAAGAGCTGATGTTGAAGCCATATTGATGGAAATGAGTCTGATGGGCATTGCATTGCTTCCTCACAGCCTGGATTGCTATAGAAAATGTAAAAAGGTAACAAGTAGGCCATTGTTGTTGCTTTATCTTCAGTCAAAATGGTACAAAATGGCGGAGAGAGGGAAAGATGGGGATAAACAAAAGGTATCCCGGATTAGTGACCTTGACGGACGACCTCCGCTCAGATTCCCACACACTGTTAAGCTACAGTTTTACGACTGAATGCACTTTGTGAGAGTCTGAAAGCTAAAAATCCATGGCGGCTCATGGACAGTTTTGCAGCGGCTGAAAGGAAAATCTGCTCAGAAAACGTGATCCTCTGCAGAATCCAACCCTTTTTTTCTGTCCTGTGTATCGACTATAAGACCTCCAAGAAGAGTCAGCAGTATGAGGATTTTATTGATAATAAAATGAGAATCTGGCAGGATGTGCATGAAAATGTTCCTGAAGTCTGCAGTAAGTCTGCAGAGTCCTCATACTCTCCAAATATCCAACATGTTCCACTCGCGTGTGTGAACCGAGTTTATTCAATGAGTCAAATTTAGTGGCGGGTGCAAGGAGCTCAAATCCAAACAATGATGAAGGAAAAATGAGCAAACCAGGGTGGATCATTTATAAGCAGCTGACTTTTTAAATTGATAACTTCTTTACTTGGGGAGATAGAGTCGGAGATAATATTACACCAGACCTTAAAATCTCTGCATCCCTTCCTGGGTGCTTCTGTGTTGATTTGAAAACACTTTTATTCGTTTTAAAAGCTCTTAAAGGTTTTATTCCTGAGTATTTATCTGACTTGCTTTCAGTTTATGAACCTCCCAGAGCCCTCAGGTCGTCGGGGGCCGGTGTCTTATTTATCCCTAAGCTAGGGCATCTTTTAGTTTTTATGAACAACCTTCCAAATGACCAGAGAGCAGCTGAGTATAAACTCCTGAGACGGTGTTTCCTGACCTGGCTCCTCAGTATTCAGCCACAAGTTTTTACAGGTTTTGTACACCATATCTGTGGGTGTGTACATGTATCTGAATGTGTGTGTATGTGTGTGTGTTTGTGGCGGGGTGGGAAGGTGGGGGATGGAGAAGAGGTTGGGTTGCTTTTAAATGCAGAAAGCACTTTGTGCTATGTTTTAATATATGAAAAGTGCTCTTTAAATAAAGTTTGAATTTGATATTTTTAAAAGACCCCGGATAAGTGGAAGAGGACGGTACTTAAAGCGAGGGGGTCAGCAAAATCTGAGTATTTCAAATTAAAGTATGGCCCAGATGCTGCATACGTGTAAAATTACAAGACCTTAGCACCTGCGAATACTGAGAAATAAGTAAAACTAAATCGCTATTTTCTATATTTTCGGACCGAAGATTCCTGTAATGTTTACTTGCC
>JAOXYM010000010.1:30867325-30893920 GCA_028567055.1 Leptatherina wallacei | reverse complement strand
ATGTTAAAGAACTGTTCATGTTTGTTAAAGAACTGTTCATGTTAAAGAACTGTTCATGTTAAAGAACTGTTCATGTTAAAGAACTGTTCATGTTATGAATGTTATCAAAAGTTGGAGAAGATTGAATCGGTTGCACAATTTTTTTGGAATACTTGAAACCATTTTTTTGTGGAATACTTGATGCGGCCCAGCCTCACCCAGACTCTACCTCCAGCGGCCCCCCAGGTGAGTTGAGTTTGAGACCCCTGCCCTAATTGGATGACTCACTAATGTCAACTGAGGCGTCAAATTTACAAATATAACATCCTCATCAACAGCTGTCAAATAGGTGTCCACTGTAGTGGACAATATGCATGAAAGGGTTAAAAAATCATGGAGTTTATGTATGCTTCAATCCACAGTGGACATTATCGTGTTCCATATCACCAGGCCTCCCCTTAGCAAGTGTAGTCAGTCTCTCCATCGGTGAAACCAGCTCTTATGTAGCTCTAGTAGTTATTTCCTTCCTTTTTATAATAAGGAGGCAGTGATGATTAGAGATGAGAGCATCTTTTTTTTATATTTCTGTTTTAAAGGCACCTATTTGGTCATGTCATGCTAGCTGTATGAAGCATAACCACATATAGGAAATAAACAGATTGGGTTATTTTGATTGCTTACCCTGATCCAACTCCGTGCCCGGCTCCATATCTGGACTGTCTGCTTCAGCTTCCAGTTCTTCATCCTCACAGGGTTCTGGCGTGAGATAAAAATGGAAAGAAATAACTAACCTGGCTATCCCATTTTGTCTTAAGTCAATAAGAGTGTGAGAACTTTTTCCAATTCCCTCACAGCGTAAGCTTGAATGAACTTCTTTTTTTTTTTTTTTTTTTTTCTGAAAGTCTGGCTGTAGGCTCAAAAGCTATCAGGAGCGTTTTCAAAGAATGAAAAGCAGAAATTAAAAAGGTGGGGAAAGCAAAACCAAAATCCATTTTACTTCAAACAGCAAAAAGGAAATTGATGTGGCAAAAAAAGAAAAAAGAAAGAAGTACTTTTACAGACAAATTTAACAGCCTGCCAGCATCCTGATGGGCACAGAGGGGCATTAGTAAAGAAAACAAAACATGCAGATTTACATTTTTAAAATCAGCAAAAATGCCGATGAAATTTGTTAAACAGGCAGCAAAATGAAAACTATTATCACCTAAGCATACAAAAAAAAGAAAAGGAAAATGGCAATTAATTCATGCACTTTTTAAATAAAATGGCAACTTTAGTCATCTTCTCTGCAAATAGGCTTTTGCTCATGTGGATGCTCAGACACTAGAAGAACGGCTTAGAGTGGGTCTGATCTCTGCTGGAGATCTTTGCCAAGCTTTTAAAGCCAGAATCCAAGGCCTGCGCATGAACATCATATCTGAAGGACCATCGTTTCATTCATTCAAGCTTTTAAACAGTTGATTAAGCATTTCAAAAGCTTTACGCAAGTAAAAGAGTTAGTCTGCAAATGTAGTAACCACAACAGATTCCAGGAGAAATGCGTCACATCAGGGCAAGAAAAGTCGAAGGTTTTCGAGCCTTGACTGCTCTTTCTGTGGAATATTATACAATACAGTGAGATGTGCAGTGCAAGTATATAGAAAATCCATATTTCTGGAAGGAGGGTGGAATGGCAGGTTTGGTTGTGAAAGGTGAAACAAAAAAAGGTGCTGATCTGATCCCTAGAGGGAGTGAAAAGCCGGACAACATGCTTGTGAGTTCACTGCTTTCTGCATGCTCCAGGAAAAAAGGCCAGCACATAGATAGTATACGAGTCTAAGGATGGGACGTCGGGATCCCGTTAAGTCTGTGCTACCTCCAGACAAGGACTCCAACCAGACTCTCACTGCCTCGTGTCGGGTGGATGTGTGGGCAGGAGCTACTCTCAAACCAGAAGATGCAGAACAATGACAGATAGATGGCGGGGGAAATAACAGGAAAGAAATTAGACACATGGGGCGAAGAACACAAAAGAACAAAAATCAAAAGGAACTGACAAGCGGGTTATATGGTGCACTGGGAAACGTTCACCACGGAGGAATCACAGCGACTTTCAATGGCAAATTAAAAAGGCTCAACATGAAATTAGACATTCCAAGAAAAAAAACAAAAAAACAGCAATGTTACAAAAACATATAAAATCAAAGATAATTCAAAATAGCAGGTGGGTTAGTCGGGGGGGGGGGTGGATCCTCCTGTCACAGACGCAGACGAACAAACAGAACAGCAGCAACCGCACTGATGATGTGATTCACCCTGATCCTGAACACAGCCTTCCCCCGGTGTGCAGCACCTCCTGGTGGGTTACCTGTGAAGGAGGGCTGCGTGATCTCAGAGGGCTGGGAGAGCTGGAGGGCTGAGGCCAGCTGGCCGTCCTTCTCTCCCTCCGAGTCCAGGGGTTTTCTAGCCAAACCCGGAATGGCCTGCGGATCCACGGGTTGCAGAACTTGTTGGACCTGGAGGCTCCTGACTACATGTTGTGGTGATGTGTGGATTTTTTTTCAAGTGGGGGGGGAGTGTTGTGAATCAAAGGACAAAAAAAAAAAAAAAAAAAAGACAAAGGAAGATGAGGACAAATGTGCAAAAGAAAAGTCAAGAGAGGTAGGAGGGAAAAAGACAGGGCAGAGATGAAAGAGAGAAGGCAGAGCTACAGTTACACAGTGGTAATGAAAAATAGTCCGAAGGTGAGGTAAAAAGGAGGCTGCATGCAATAATACACTGCAAAATGTCAAACCATAAAAATGAGCTGCAAAGATTAAAAGGTTAAAGAAAGAAAATAACCATTTATTGAATAAAACAAGTCTGCCACTCAGTATCAAATCATAGCTGCGGCGCCCTGAAGGGGAAGCACAAAACAATCTCGGGGATATATTAGATTAATACCAAACTGAGGTTTGAAACAGCAGGTTAAATGACTCATAGTGAAAAAAAAACAAAAAAACACACACTTATGTATGCGCGATCTTTTAAAGACCAAAAACCACAACCAACAAACCAAAACAGAAGGAAAACAAAGAGGGCGAAACCACACTCTCATCGTAGAAACCAGCCAGGGTTATATCACACGGCAAGAACATCCGCAGGCAGTTCTGTGGCTACCTTTAAATGTACCAACATCCTCTTCGTCGGTAAGGTACTTCTCCAGCCAAAGGCCTGACTGGAGCTCTTTCTCCCAGGGGCAGTAATCGCCCTCTGACAGCAGGGGGAGACAAACGGCCAAAACAAACAAACAAACATACACATGCAGTGTATGTAGAAACAACGGGTCATTTCAGGAGGGGATGGTGAAGAGAAGGGGGGAGAAAAGGAGGGAAGAGACAGATGATGAGGAGAACAATGTCTGAGACAAAACATTCTGACACATAGCAGGAGGACAAATGGACTCTGGACAGGATGGACACACATTTTAAAAAAGGGAAAAAACAAAAGACACAAACGGCAACCGGGACATAACTGCAACAAAAAGCTTGTTTACCATCACTAGACTCTTCATCATCTTCTTCCTCCGCCTCCTCATATTCCACCTCCTCTTCATCGACATCTCCGTCCCTGCTGACTGCGTCAGCCACAGCCTCGTCCTCCTCCTTGTCTTCGTCGCCCCTCAGTTTGGCGTGGAGCTCTACCGCCTCCTTCCAGGGAACGCCGCCGAGGTCCGAAGGGCTGGGAAGCTGATCCTCCACCTCCGCCTCCTCCTGATCCTGATCATCCTGCTCATCCTCGTCCTCCATGTCCGACTCTGAGCTGCTGTTGGACGACAGGTGAGGACATGTGCATAAATGCATGGATAAATATTTTTCTGAGACGAGGAAGTCTATAGAAAGATGGTTAAGATTGCCATCGAATGTCATGTCACAGTCGATCCCACTGCATGGTCTAAAAAGCAGGATGCAGCTGTAATCCTACCTGGAGCCCAGGTCGGCATCTGTGGCCTTGTCCAGCACGCTGCTGAGGTTGTGCTCCGCCAGCGTCTCCTCGGGCACCTCCTCCAGCTCCTCCTCCCTCTGCAGGGACAGGCGGTAGTTCTCCAGCTCGATGCGCTCCGGAGTTCCACGCAGTCGTTTGGCTAAGCTGGGCTCCTGCAGGCCGTTGACCTCAGGCCCTGTGGTCGAGCGTACCGTAATGAAGACGCATGGGTGGTGCAGCAAAGATGGAGGCAAGCAGGCCGAGAAAGAGAGAGAGAGCACAAAAATACGACTGAGACTGGGCGCAAGAGGCCATGAGAAGGGGGGGGGACAGAGGAAGAACCCTCTCCAGAGCAGGTGCAATGCAGGACTAAGATATCTATTTTATGTTTACTGTGCTGCTATATGTGCAAACCATCATTCATCATGTGTGAGCCTAGTTGCTTCAAATCCACCCCCAAACCAAATAAGATTTTTTTTTTTTTAAACCATATTTGCATTCAGATCGTTCAAGTTATTCCCACTTATTCAACAGGAAGGACAAACGGACAAGGACACCAATTCAAGATCTATTATTGAATTTATTGCATTCGATTATATTCCTACAGCAAATAATAAAAACAAACAAACTAAAATAGTTGATACTTTTCTACAAGTGAATACATGAGGCTGGTGCCTTGCCTTAAGCCCATCCCGACAAGCAAACCTTAAAACTGGGTTTTCTGACTGAATTCACCTGGAAATCTGATCCATGACAGGAATGCGTGGAATTAAGCGGACATAAAATTCCAATTAGGAAAAACTAAGATGGCTGTAAACTGTGACCCCCGTTAAAATATGTGGGAAAGAACATGTTTTTTTTGTTTTTTTTTATATACTTTAAAGTGTTTTTTTTAACTGTGTGGGACAAAAAAAGCTGCATTGCTGCAGATTTCTGTTCTTTAAAGAAGATTGCCCTACGAGAAAATCCCCCATCGGTTTGAATTTTAGTTCACTTTTTTGATTAAAACCAAGCGTGAAATGAAAGGGCTAAGCAACGCATGGCCTGACAAATGCAATTTGCATTTATATATTAATATTTGTCTTTCAAAGGATTTCGAATGAGCTGCATCCTTAATTACATGGAAATATAATGGAAAAGTGACAAAAATATATTAGAATCTAAATGAAACTACATCTGAATTACTTCAGCTGGAGATAAAAACATTTATTTCTTGTTACCACGACGTTTAGACTGCCTTCATCCTAAATCTTAAAAGTAAATGTAAATAAATATTACATTTTCTTATGTATAATTAATTAAATACACTGCATAGTCTTAATAAAGTACTCTATTATGTTAATTCTTTAGTTTTAATACTACACTTGCTACACAGAGCAGCAGGCCTAAACTTCACTTAGAATTCAATTAGCTATTTCCAGCTAAACTTACCCATTTCAACTCTTTCCTATTCTTCTATTTAGCTATGGTATACAGAATAAATAATGCAGAAAATCGACGGCACTTTGAGCAAACACAAGTCTGTGAGGGGTAAAAGGCCGGGGAGATCCATGGGGGCCAGAAGGAGAGCCAATCACAGGCGGTAATCCAAGCACTAGTGCAGCTCTAAGTTTTAAGATGCTCTGATAGGAGGGGGAAAAGGTAAAGCTCACAAAAGCACTGATACAGGCACTTTAACACATTCTGGTTTGCTATTAGAGGAAAAGGTGCAAAACAGCTTACAGAGGAAAGAGAAACACATCACAGAGCAGGCATCAAAACCACACGTCACACAGGAGGAGGTAGAGCTAAAAGAGAGCAGTCACAGGCCACTAAAGGTTACAATCACAAGAGTAAAGCTTGGCTTTTCATTAAAACAAGCAAGCAGAAAAGTCTAGGTACACAGCCCAACTTAAAGTCTAAATATTTATTGCAAATTTCAAGTCATATTTTTAATTAATATTATTGCCACATGCTAAAAAGAATAGGGGGGGGGGGGGAGCTGATTCATGGAAAAGGTCAATGATGCTGCCTGAAAAGAGCTGAGCAGAAGGAATTCTGATGAGCTCTCTTTAATTCCCAAGCCAAGAAAAATCAACAGATTTTAAGATGCACCATCCACTTGTCCAATCAAGCTGCCAGAGCTCGGTTTCACTGTCTCTGCCAATCACAAGTCAGGAAATGGATGATGCATCTTTAAGAAAGAAATGATTCACTGAGACACAGAAACACAAGATTTCCAGGAACACGTTCAGCTCAGTGAGTCAAGTACAATCTACTTCTACACAATCCCACTGACATTAGTTAAAACAAAGTGAGTAAAGACTAAATAAAAAAAAAAGGAAAAAGGAGGGACGAGAGTCATGCTAGAGGAGGTTGAGCAGGGCATTGATGGTGAAACAGCAGAAGAGGTAGATGCAGTAGGTACACAGGAAGGGAGATTCTAGGGGGTTGTATGCCACCTGGTGGCAAGTCCAGGACAGTGTGCGGCGGAGGGTACGCAGCGGGACTCCCACACTCATGGCCAGACGGCAGGGCACAGCCACCACATCTACAGAGGAAAATCGGATACCTGAGGGTTGGAGCTCGGCCGAGGGAGCTGCCGCCGCCATCGCCCTTCCGGGGGCATCTACGGTCGCCGTGGGACTTTTGGGCATCTGGTTCTCCTGAAAATTAAAAAACACACACACACAAATATGCCATCCCCAGCTGATGTTAGCAGACACGGATTTTTTTTTTTGGTTGTTTAGGGAGAAGCAACAATTGGACATGAGTACCTTAGCCGAGACTGGAGCAGGAGAGGGAGCGGGCCTCTTCCTCTGAGCATAGCCGGACAGACGGTAACAGTAGTGAGGCTTGCAGTAAAATTTCCCTGCAGGAGCAGAAACAAACACAGCACATTCGCAAATAAATGTAAAGTATTCTGCAGCTTTCTGCACAAATTCACTGAAGAGTCAAAAGGCTGCATCTGTACGGCAGAGAAGGAGTGAGTGTGTGTGTGTGTGTGTGTGTGTGTGTGTGTGTGTGTGTGTGTGTGTGTGCATGAGTGTGAGTGTGATTCAAATAAAAAAGAAAACTCCTTTGTGTTTCATTTTAGACCATCAGTGGGTTTTAGTCCCACGGCTAACTCTGAGAAACAGCCACTCTGTCTCACTGAACAATCTGCTGCCTGTCCTGGAGCACAATGGACACCTCCCAGTCAGGACGAACACTTAATCAGAAGGCTGCGCTCGGCTCTGGGGTCAGAGCAACGGACTGTAATGTCTCACAGCCAGAATATTACACACAGAAAAAAACCTCTAGAGTTTGAAATGCCAGTAATTTTATCCTGTTTGTAAAGATTGGAAACGAGTCTGGTAAAAATGGACTTGCTTTCAGCCGATTTGTCTGTAAGTGCTTTGGGTCTGGTTGGTGGGCAAAGTGGAGGAAGTGGGCCGGTACTGCCACTAGAGGGCACCAGAATCACACAAACTCTGAAAGTTATGGTTTAAAAATGCCTTATTTTCTCACGTGTGTTGCTTGTATTCGGATTATTTATTAGTTCAGCTTAACATGGACTCTCATTAAGATTGAAATACAGCCTAAACAATTAAGAAAGGTCACTAATGGTATACTGACCATCCTCTACATCAAAGGCATAAGAGGAAAGGCGTAGTGTTGTGCCACAGTAGTCGCACTTGAAGCAGCTGCGATGGAAGAACTTCCCCTCTGCGCTCAGCCTTTCCATCACGTACACGCGCTTTCGACAGAAGAAGCAGACGTCGCTGCCTCCGATGTTGACGGGGAACTCTCTCCTTAGAGAGCCCTGTAGGAAGAGACAGGCCTGAGTCAGTATCGGGGTTAAATAAAGGCAGCGTTAAGGGGGGGGGGGCGAGGGGAAGAATGATTTTCCAAGCCGAACGCTTACACCAGGCCACTACACAAGCATCCTAGATATCTGGGTCATTTCTAGACTTACAACAATGCCAAAGTACAGAAAGCAAAGGTTATTCATCAGTCCAAACACGAACATGATTAGCAAACACAGACTCTGCAGCTAAAGTTAAACACTAATGGACGAGTCTCTTTATTAACCACAAAGAATTTCACGACACGACACTCTCTGGCAAGCGGTGCTGTGATTGGTGCAGCCGCAGGCCGTCTACCCTACGGACAGCGTGCTTACCAAATCCCTCTTTTCAGGTACGTGCGTGGGCTTGGCCTCTTCCTGAGACTGAAGCTGACTGGCTATCTGCTCAGCCAATGAGCTAACTCCCCCCGCGTACATCTTTACATAGCGCTATCAACGGCATTAAGGAAAGAAGAAGAAGGTGGACAAAAGTTAGAAATGGATGATGAAATAAAGAACAAGAACAGAAAGAAGAGACAGCAGCGAGTGATTAAACACTGAGGGGGGGGGTGGGGGGGGGACTATAGTGTCTACGGGGGGAGTTTAAGCGTGACAGAACAGCGTTTCCATGCTTGAGTGATGAAGCGTTAAGATGTGCTGGCTGCCCTGCCCTGCCCCCCCCCCCCCCCACATGCACACAGAGGTACCGTTTTACTTATCTGAGCAATAAACAGCATCTAATGGTGCTGGAAAGCAGCATTCACACCGGTCTCCTGCTGCCAAGAACTCAGCAAGTGGTCAGAATATGAAGCCTTCTTTAGCTTAAATCCAGACCGAATCGACACCGGGATTAGATTTCATTCCATTAAAGCTCAGATATAGTTTTTATCCTCTATAGGGGAAGAATTTAGGTCAGCTGGAGTATGAGCCAAACCTAAGCTATAAAAACCATCACCACAGATGAGATTCGAACACATTTGCTGCACTGTTAAACTATTACTTGGCCACAGTCAGATCTGTGCTTATCAGCCAGGGACAAGATGAGATTTCTTGCTGCCAAGTTACTTTATCCAAACCAAACAACTACTGTACTAAGGACAAGGGCAAAATAACAATGGGAGTTTACCTAAATACCCTCCAAATGAAAAAGCGTTATCGATTCAGAGCCGTATTTAATCACAGCAACCACAATAAACATGTTGCAAGTCAGGTTTTTTTTCTCATTTCTCAACAAGCTGCAAGTCTGAGGTGAGTTTAGTCATGTTAAGCAACATCTGCAACAGTGAGATGGGGGGGGGGGGGTCTTCCTGAAAGACCACGTGCAGGCGTCGTGCATCAGCATCTCGGCACTCCATTCGCTTCAGGTGCCAAACGTCTACCTGTCTGGAAGAGTCAGAGGTGGAGAGGGGAGAACCGGGGGGACTGTGGGCTCGGGCCAGGTGCCATTGATCCATAAAAAAACGAGAAGGTTTTTTCTTTGGCTCCTCAAAAGGAGGAAGAGAGCAGAGTTACATGCTAAAAACATTTGCTTGCATTGCTGCACAGATATAAAACTTTGAGCAAGATTAACTTATACACAAGTCTTAGAGCTGGTTAACTTCAGCTTGACATGAGGAGCAGATTGCAGATGAAGGGATGATTGAAATTCCAGAACTGCATCTTTAATAAAATATACATCCATTGAGAGTGATTTTCAACCATCCGTGTCAATGTGGAAAATTCACCTGTGGTCTGGCTGGCTTGCCCTCCAACTGAAAGGCAAGTTGTTCAGCCCTCTCCTGAATACTAAGTACATATATAGGCATTTGGCCAGAGTCCAGGGGCCTCGCTGGCTCCTGCAGAGAAATGATCGATTCAAATCACTAAAGGGCTGTACAAAGACAGAACGTGTGGATTATATGTCTGTGCTCGGAAACCACTAAAAGTGCAATCTCACTTTCAAAAAGCTTGTCAAAATTCTCTGCTTACGGCCTTTTAATTCATGCAGCTTGAGTACATAAACTATGAAAGTGATGCCCTGCAGTTAGTTGGACAATGCAGCAGGAATCCTTCAGAAAAATGACAGACTGCACTAGAGATAAATAAGCACCTAACATGAGAAAACAAAGTAAAACTTTCATAAGAGGTTATTCCTCAGCCCACAGCAGCAGAAACCTAACCTTTCTGGAAGCATCGGGGGAGGATAGCGGAGAACCGGGACTCGCACCTCGGGACAAGTACCACTGATCTAAAAGGAAACGGGAGGGCTTTTTCTTAGGCTTCCAGGATGGGGAGGAAGGGGGGGTGGAAAGGGAGAGTTAGACTGGAAAGAATAATCACGCAGATGCAACCAAGCTGCTGTAACCGTCCTCAAAAAACGTCCATGCACGGGGTTCACCTTTGGCGGCTTGTCAGGTTTGCCCTTAAACTTGGAGAGAAGGCGGTCCGCCCTCTCCTGAACGCCAGGTATGCCAATGGGTCCTTGGTCACTTTGCTGAATCAGCCTCTCCTGCCAAGTCGACACTTAACGATGACTTGATTGTAGCTAATCTCTCATGCTTCTAATTTTATTGAGGAAAACATGCTTTTTTTTTTTTTATATTCCTCCCAAACTGAGATCAGAAACGGATTCCGACACAGAGAATATACAGTTCACACGTGTACTGTACCCCATGCGGCAGAGGCCTTTCGTAGTATTCAAGTTCCTCGTCTTCTGGATGAACGCTCTTCAGGGCAGACATGAGCAGACATGCATACAGTATGAGCACTTTTCTAGCCGTCAACCGTCATTCAGAGAAGCTTTTAACGCAGAACCTCCGACAGCGACTGAAAATACGTTAAAGCAACCTGACGTCTGCAGTACAAGCCGCTACGCCCCGACAACGAGAAAAATCAAACCACCTTCTCTACCCACTCACATGGATATCAACAACACTCTGGATCTGTCTAGGAAGTTAAAAGCATTTTGCTTTTACTTCAGCGGTACACTACGGGGAATCACAGCTACAACAGCGGACATGATTCTGGGAAGTGCGGATGAAAAAAGAGGGGAGCAAAGGGACACTAAATGTGACTAGAGAGATAGACAAACGGAAAGAGACAAAGACAGCAGACAGTGTGTCACCTCTGAGTGAAGAGAGAGCGAGGAAGTGGAGGAGGAAGAAGGGAGCAGAATGGTTTTCTTTGGGCAGCTCCGAGAGCTCGACTTGGACACTTGGTCTGCACCACCTCTGGCCTTGAAAGATGAGGAACAGGAACGTCAGTTCAGCAGAAGATGGCGATTTAAAGAACATAAAGAAATAAAAAGGATGAGCTACAGCTAAAATTCAGACTGCTACCTTAATAAAACTGAATTAATCTGCTGAGGTTTCGTTTCAGCCGCAACACACTAGCAAACGCACGTCCATTCACATCCAGTATGATTCATCGGCCGACCCATTTATCAGGCCCATGTTTGCGGTTTTTCTGCTATCGGCCAATATGGGGGCTGATGTCACCAATCCCGCCAATATCCGCAATATTGCCGATACCGTGGCAGTTTCAATTTAAGAATAAAGCACTTATTTCAGTGGCTACTTCTCATGTGTGCTTTCATAAAGCCTTAATGCAGCCCTCTTAGTAGTTGTCCCAGAGTAACATTAAAACAAGTCCTTTTTAAATCAAACAACATGCATTTGTAATGTTGATGTGGATCTCTTCCAGAGACTCCCATCAACATTCTCCGATGTAATTAAATTCATATCTAACCCACTAAAGTTAAATTTCTACTTTTAAGGCACAAGGTATGCCGAACTTGATGTTTCACAACCACAATCTCATTTTCTGAAAAAATTAAAAAAGGATTCTATTGTTTAGAACTTCTTTGCATGTTTTAAAGCAAATGCAGTTCCTAAATCTAAAATCCTTCTACCCAGGTAGAATATTAGCCTGCTAACATCTGCCAAGGAAAGCTAGCTATGTGGACTCTACATCACTGGTAGTCCAGAAAGACCAGTTTAGCTTCCCTGTACCGGCACAGAACTTAGAGGACAACCATCAACCCCCTTTACACAGAATAAGACGGGAAAAATACTTATTTAAAAAAATTGACGCTCTTGACCTCGTCAAGGGTTTCAACACAACCCAGATAGCAGACATGTTTGGGCCAGACCCGGGCAAGCGTTGTGTGGGCAGGAAGTGATCCTAATACAGGAAGCCTTCCTCATGGCAATGTCCTGGGCCCCATGTGATGGTGATGTGGATGAGTTCTGTGAGTCAAAGCCAGATTTGGGCCAAACATTTTATTGCTATTTGGGAAGTAGCCTCTAGTTTGACCTTTGTTTCTGTTCCTTTTTGCTCCTATGTGAATTTGCTCCTTCTAGCTTGTAACTTGAGCTGGTTTCCATCACTACGGGGCGGGCGTCTAGATGTAACGGGATGTTAAAGGGTTGTAGGAGTTCGTTGTACCACAGGATAAACATGTGAATAATTCTAGTTGTAACATGCTAGCGTTCTGCACCCTGCTAGCCAGGAGGCTTATACTGTTTAAATGGAAGGACCCCTCAGGGCCTACACATTCACAATGGGTTCTAGAAATAATGCAACATCTTAAGTTAGAAAAGATAAGACACACCCTGCAAGGATCCACCTCGAAATTCAATTCCTCATGGCAGCCTTTCCTGAGATATATTGAAACTTGGAACTAAATATTATTGACTTTCTACCCTTTGTCTCTCCTCCTCGGTAATTATCTTATCTATTGAGTTTAATTTAATCTTATTCATTTATTTTCGACCGGTCTGGTGGGCGGGGGGGCTAATGGGTTTGTTTATGTTTGGGGTTATTTTTGTGGGGTTTAGTGTTCTCATGTATATCAGTCACTGATTGTGCTGTACCCATACGAATATTCGTGTTTTATATTGCACCTACTAGTGTTTCCATGTTGGCAAAGCGTCTGTACGCTCTGTACATGTATGCATGTAATTCGAATTGTTCCCAATGCCACCTGAATGTGTGTGTGTCACATGTAGAAAAGAAAAGAAAGACAGAAAATGCAATAAAAAGACCTTGTTTAGAAAAAAAAAAAGGGTTGTAGGAGCTGGAGAACTATCAGGTCAGTCTAGCTAACATTACCTGCTCCCCTCTGTTCGGCAATGTTTGACACTTGATCATTTCTTTGTAGCGAATGCTCAGCTTCTCCTGCTGCTGTGTGCGCCTCTGAACCGGGACAGGAGAAGCAAGGACGACAGACCGTGACTGTGTTGTACCCTCATGTCCCTCACTCAAACACAAACACACAGAAGCTGCATGCCTGACTGAGGCAATAAAACAGTCAAACAGGTTTTTAAACTTAACCGACTGAGTTTAATTCCTCTGGAAAAAAAAAAAAACTGATCTGGAGTCAGCCCACAGGGAACAGGAGCTCAGACTAGATAACAGGTCAAAGCAAAGCAGCTTTCCCCGCATTGACACACCCCAGGGGCACATGGTTAGGTGATCAGGCTAGCTGTTAGTCTCTAAGGGAATAAAGTTTACCTTTCTCCATGCCGGGACAGGGGCCAGGCGTACTGGCTCATTCACAGAGGTTTGTGGTGGGGAAAGGGGCAAAAGGCGGTCCAGATTGGGCAGAGACTCTCCCTTTGACGGTAAGAGGGACAGAAAAGTCATGCAAGGCATCATGAAATGGTCCACGATGGGAGGTGAAGCCAGAGAGAGAACAGAAAAAAAAGGAAGTGAATGACACGTGTGGGGTCACAAAGGTTGGAAAACATGTGTTGAAAACTAATAATAACATGGCAGATGTTACATCCTAAAAATCTTATTCACAAATCCTCCATTTTGTTTTGTTTTTTTACATGTAAGAACTCGGTACGGTCTGAATGAGCTATTTTCATAAGCAGAAGCAGCTTTTCCCAGACATGCAGCTATAAGACACCAAGAGTCAGCGTTCTCCATCAGAAATCCTTCCCAGTGCTTCCTCAGCCCACTTCTTCCTCCCACTGCAGCGTTAGCTCTCAGCACCCAACCCCTCCTAGCCCCAGTCAGCACTGAAGCCACCTACAACACCCAACAACAATAACCCACTTGACCAGTATTAGCATTCTGGCCCTGGGCTCCTCCACCACGCTGTCACACAGCACAATCAACAAGTTCCTCTAAATTTTTATCGTGAGGAAAATCAAACCGCATTGATCCTGTCTGAATAAACTCCAACAACATAACAACAACATAACATAACATCTCTCCCGTGTTGCTTCAAATCTGACTTCCCGCCACCTCCAACCATGCACGTTTCCTCCATACCTGTCTTTTGAGTCCTGTCGGCTGAGCGGGAGCGTTCTCTTCAAACTTGGCGAGCAGCTGGGTGGCCATGACCTTCACCTTGTTGTTGTTCCCGACAGCAGCAGAGTCCATTTTCCTCTCCGACAGGATAGCCGGAGCACACGGCCTGTCGTCCAGGCCCGTCCTAGAAACCTCCTCCTGAGTCAAAGCAGCAAACACGTTCATTTGTGTCAGCTGCTACGGGTCTGGTGGGACTATTTAGTTTGTTCTGGTGTTATAGAAGCTCAACATCTGCTTTCTCTGCCTGTCAGAACTACTCACATCTTCAGACTGGCTGGTTTTCCTTCTTTTCCCCAATCCATCTACGTCCTTCTCCTTTTTGTCCTGTCGACGACATGGCAGGAGTTATTTTAACCCCAAACACGACAATGAATGAGGAAGGACTTTTTTAATGCTTCAAGGAGAAAGAGGTGTGACAAGGCATTTGTCTGTCACAGACCTTGGGGTTTCGCTTCCTGGAGATGGCTATGCTCTGGCCCAGCTTGCTGAGGAAGGAGATGGGAGACTTGGTGCTCGCTATCAGTGCAGCCTTGTCCTCTGGACTCAAGTTGTGGTTCTCTGAACAGATAAAGAAAAAAAAAAGGAGCTTCTCAACACAGAATGGCAATGGTTCTTACAAAATCTGGTTAGAAAACAACACCCAGATACCTCCTAAAGAAAAACATTAGATCTTACTGCATCACCATGTCTCACCTCCAGGCGGCACTGTGTCCCTAAACATCTCATAAAACTGGCTGAGGTACATGACCATAGAAAGTTTGTCTGGTTCCACCACAGAAGACATCTCCTTGCCGGTCATGCATGGCGAGATGCCAAATTCCTTCTCTGCCACGTCAAAAGCCAACTGGTTGTTTCTCTGCTGGTCTCGCTCGTCCAGGGAGTCAAAGTCACTGGAGACAAAGTGGGACAGGGAGAAATGAGGAACGCAATCATTTTTGTTCAGATAATGAAGGAAGGAATTCATATTTTGAGGCTTATTCTAAAAAAAATAAGAGGCAGCACCGAAACACAAAAGCAAAAAACAGACCTGGACACTAAATCTAGAGAGATGAAGATGATACAAACAAGCTTCAGCAGAAATGTTAACTATGCACGAGGAAAAACCAAAACAAGCAGCATGGTCTGGGAGCAGCGTGTCACGGCCGATTGTTTCTGATCACCTTTTACATTAAAAGCAAAAGAGAAGCCATCACAAGCCCGTCTTAGATGTTGATGAAGAAGCGACATTTCAGGGCAAAAGGAAGCGGAGGCGTTTCTTTTCCAGCCACAACTATCCATAAACCTAAAATCTATTCCAAACAAACTTCCAGGAAGCCTGCATTAACATAAACACTAATGATGAAATATTTCTGTACGCCAGGCTACTGTAGGCATTACTGTAAATATCGTTACGCTCCAGCAGAAAATACCATTAACATGCCTCATCAATACATCTGAGCTGCACATAACATCCATTTAAAAAGCTCCACTCAGTCTCTCCTAACCATCCGTCATGGTACATGCGAGTGCATTTTACTGAGGAACCTCACTCATTGCTTCATCCCCCCCTCCTCCCATCATGCGGCCAATCAGAGGCAGCAGAGCACAGCGACTCTGCAAAGGTCAGGTACGACATAAACGCTAATAGCTTCTAATGTTAATTGCCACGTTGCCTCTCGAGGGTTCCAGAGTACATTAGGTGAAACGGATGCAGAGATCGTTTTGTTTATAGTGTGTGAGATGATAAAGAGACTGTTTGCATGTCTGTGAGTATGAGAGAAGAATTGGAGAGGGGGGGGGGGTCATGAGTAAGGCTCCTTTAAGGGACCCAGGGGCTCTCATGGCTGGTCACCGTCACCTCATTTACAGTGATATACACTCTGGAGCCAAAACCAGACTATAAAAAATTATTTGTAACCAACAAACACATAAACACAGCAGGCCAGTCATTCCAGGCCCAGCAGCAGACTTAACCTCGTCTCTCGAACTCTACTGAAGGTAGAAACACTTTGCAGAGCTGCGATCTGGGTTCATCCAACTGTGCGTTCTGTGGCGTTTCCTTTTAGATACTCACATGAGATCTGGTCTGTATCGGTGAATGAGGGCGCACAGCGCCAGGCCGCTCTTCCAAGACATGGTTAGGTCCGTTACGCTGACGTTCCTGTATCCCTCCGTCTGTCTCTGGCACCAGTTGAGCAGTTTACTGGATCGAGCGATGGATTCTGGTGTGCAGAAGAGAGGATAAGAGGCTTGATGTTAAAGCGACAGGATGAAGGGAATCTGGATTAAACAAGGAAAGGGAAAGATCTGTTTCCAGGCAGCACACGTCTCTCGCTTGGCAATCTGGCCGAGGACAAGATCATGAAGTTTGGCCATCCACGGGCTCATAATCA
The DNA here is from genome assembly GCA_028567055.1 of Leptatherina wallacei. NCBI lineage: Eukaryota > Metazoa > Chordata > Actinopteri > Atheriniformes > Atherinidae > Leptatherina > Leptatherina wallacei. The sequence continues at coordinate 30,877,519 of JAOXYM010000010.1, read as the reverse complement.
ATGTTAGTAGCAGCTTCAACCAGCCACTTGAGTAATATAACAAACCATTAGATGTAAATAGTTGGACTGATGTAAGGAGAAAGGATGCAAATGAGAGGTTAGGAGTGGATGCAGAACTCACAAGGAAACAACAACAAAGATGGTCCCTTTACGAGTTGAATGCAGCCAAGAAACTCACATGAGGGAATCGCTGCCGGGTTAGTGCACGCGGAGAAGATTATATCGGTTACGCAATCGCTTCCATCATTCCACCGCTCCATCCATGAACATGTAGCAGGTAAGACTCACAACTGTTAAAACTTCTAAGGAAACCCTGACGAGCAACGCCATGCATTCGGACTTTGTGTTACCTTGCAACTGCTTGTCAAGCAGGTAATTGTCTGGAGTGAAAATAATTCAGGATTACATTTTGGTCACACAGCATGTTGAGGACTGACTTCTGGCACCCCCCTGATCCCAAACTCCACATTCACTGACTCAGAGTTTGAGAGCTGCAGGTAAGTGGGGTGAAGTTTGAAGGCCAAAGAGACCAGATAGCTACATGATGAAGCCTTAAGGCCCATTTATGCTCGACGCAGCAGATGGGGACACAGACACGTTCGTCCATCTCCTTTTGGTCCATTTTCGGGGCCTTGCGGGTCCGTCGCTTGACGCAGCAAAGGGAACAACAGCACCCTAAACACCGGGGGTTGTGATGAGTAGAGACCGACCGATATGGGATTTTTGGGGCCGATGCCGATTTCGGGGGCTTTAAAAAGCCAATATCCTACATATCAGCCGATATATGAATTAAGAACATGGGTATACACAGGATGCATACAGGACATGAACAGAAATACTTATAATACCCAGAATATGATTCAAGACTAAGAAACAGAACACCATAGAATTAAAATCAGAAACTTTAACAACAATGTCAACAAAAGGACTGTAAATTAGGGATCGACCGATTTTTAATCTGCATATTAAACAAATATTAAAAACAATGAAATCCTTTTTTTATTTAAAACATGAAATTGTGGTTGTGAAATATCAAGTTTAACATACCATGTGTCTTAAAAGTTGACATTTAACTTCAGTGGGTTAAATATGCATTTAATGATATCAGAGAATGTTGATGGGAGTTTCTGGAAGAGATCCAGATCAACATTACAGATGTACGTTGTTTGATTTTAAAATGACTCGTTTTAATGTTACTTTGGGACAACTACTAAGAGAGTAAGTGCTTTATTTTTACATTTAGACTGCCATGGTATCGGCGATATTGCCTGCCGATAAGGCCCTTAGTGTTGAGCAGTATGGCCGACATGCGACCAGCGAAAGGAGCAAACCAGAGAAGAAGAGGAGGAACAGGAAGAAGAAGAAGACGAGGGCAACAAATGTCGAGATGGCCGTGGTGACCGTCTGCAGCCTCGTGTTTACAAGCCGGTCCGCTTCATGTACGTTCATGTGTTTCACCGCCTCCTCCCTCCTCTCGGCGCCCTCGACCCTCCCTCCCTATAACGGCTACAGCCAGTGAGCAAAGAGCGGAAGGAAACGTTGGCCTGAAGACGGCCGGGATCCGACATTACCTCTAAAGAAACAGTCGCCGTTGAAGAAGGTTGTTGGACAAAGAAAAGGACAGAACCCAGATTAACATCGAACTCGTATTTCCAAGGTGGAGAGCACAGCGAGAGCTGAACGGGCTACAAGTGGACTCTGTGGACTCGGACTCAGAGTTAGCTCCTCCTCTCCTGGACAGGCAAGTTATAAGTTACTTCCTTCCTTACTCGACATGTTGCACAAAACGGTGATGTTGTTTAGCTCAGTGTGTTTGCACTTGGTGCACTGACGAGGCGAGTGGGGGGTGGGGAGCCGAGGTGGAGGGAGGTGTCTACAGGCGATGCACAACAGTAAACCTCCCGGTGATACGATTTTGCCTCTGCATGGATGTGTCTGGCGTGTTGCGTGGTTGCGGTGCATTACCGCCACCATTAGCTCTGAACTCAGTACTGCCCACTAGTGGATGAACTGACTTAACAACCACGGCAACGTAAAAGACACATGGCGGTATGACAACGTTTAAAAAGGATGTACCTATCTACGTACGTAAGGGAGCATAAATGGGCCTCTAAGGTGGAGATTGAGATCAGGAGTTGATCTATTTTTGTCTGAAAACAAACCAAAAAGTTACGAACCATTCCTGGCCAACTTCGGCGTCGACGAGTTGATCACATTCTCGATTTCAATGCGAATTTCCCTGCCCTCCCCGGTGTCGACGAGGTGCCGCACCTGGAACAGTTTGATCATAGCAACAGGTGAGTGACCTGCGTTCTGTAATATGTGTGTTTTAGCACTGCTCATAATCACCTGACTGGGCTTGAGGAAGTTAAGGCTGATGTTGGGGTAACGTGTGGTCGGATCCACGCTGTACTGGCTGAAGTTCTTACTGACGTTTTCCGGTGTGGTCTGAGGCAGAAGTCGGTAAATGCTCTCCCTAAAGCACAGAGGAGCAGATCTAAACATCTCTCCCCCATACTGGACAAGCAGAGACTAATGGAGGGAAATACACCAGCACAACACGAACGAATCATTAACACTCTTATCTCAGGGAACACAGAGAGATACTACAGAACCATGGAGTCACATTCCATTCAGGCCTTATGACAGCCTCTTATCCCATTAGTACTAGAAGAGGTGGGACTGAAGCTTTAAATCCCATACAGGAACATTTCCTAGAAAAGCACTTAGAGATAAAAGGGTGTGTCTGAAGAGCAAGAGCATATGTGTGACTGTTTGATGTTTCCACATCCTCACCTCTCAGCCAGAACCTCTAAAGGGGATTTTCCCTGAGCCCAGCTCTTCACCATCCAGCCCGAGTCCATGGCTGCCAGGAAACCTCGGGCGATGCCAGTGCCCATGGGCCAGAAGGGCTGGAGACCATAGCGAACACATTCAATAACCAAATATGGGCACAGAAGCCAAAAAGGAGGACAACTCTGATGGAAGAGTTGAACATGAGAATTCACCTCTAATAGACTGTCGCCTACGAGCGCCACCAGCAGCTTGTGGCCGTTACGCTGGCGCACCATGGCGGCGTTTTCTGAGGCGTACATGCAGGTGAAGTCGAACATGGCTACGTCGGGCTGGCCGTAATGGTTGATGGCAAAGTCCAGTGTGGGAAGCTGGTGGTTGGTGGAGAAATCTGCAGCCTCGCGTGCATAAGACAGCAAAGCAGCTTGGTCGACGTTGGCTCTGGATAGCAGCAGCTCCGTGTCTGCATAGTCCTGACGTACAAAAGCAGGAGATGGGATTGGAAGAGTCATCAGTACTCGTACTAACGAGGGACATTTGCAGAAACATGAATGAAACTGTTGCAGACTGAACAAGCAGCAGATGGAGTCCCCCCACATAACAGCAGTCACAGCAAAATCCCTGATTTTCCAAATCATACTCCATATTTTATTCATTTATTTATCTTCTATTTTTCCAGCCACAATCCTGCATTGGTTAATAGAAAAATGGAAAGATAGTTCTTGCAGAATTATGTTGAGAAAAAGACAAATAGAGTCAACAGCAGCGATGGCATTCCTCCACCTCGGCTCTCACCCTGGTGGTAGAATTTGAAGCAGACGGTGACTTTACCACGTAGTTATGGAGAAAGTATGGAACGAACTCTGCCATTCACACGTCTGTCTAACATGTAGCATCGAATCACTGCATGCTTTCAACGTGACATGTTTTCGTAGAGGGCGGTGAGATGTGCATTCTTCCATCCTCGACCTTAACGGTGCTCCAGTGCCTCTGGCGAGGGTGGGTGAGATGGAGGGCAGGGCATCGTTTTTATTTGATTTCATCTGTGCCACAGCATTGATCTCTTCTGCAGTCCTTCCCACCCTTCCTCTATTCCTTTTCCTCTAGTTATTTTCATCGCTTGCATTAAAAAGGGGAATTCCAGAAGATTCTTTACAGTAAATTTTTGCCTTCATAATCCAAACTGGCTCCATAACTCACTTTGTGTACAGTAAACTAACACCTAATAAATACTTTTAGCTGAGCATGTTCTGCACACGCATGACTTACTAAATTAATGAGAGGACTGTTTGACGAACACGACTTTATGACACATCTTATGCACACCATAGCACACCTTCAGCTGTGCCTGCACACGAAGACAGACATGTAAAAAGCGCTTTCCTGTTTCCTGTGGAATGTGCCCAGGGAAAGGAAACTACCGTGCGTTGGCTACTGTAGTGAGGACAACAATCCCTCAGTAAAGCGTTTGAATTGGCAGTCTGTTCCTGACCGCTGTTGGCTAAGTTAGACCATTAGTGTAATGTCGGACAAAATCAGAGAGAACAGAAAGAATTCTATAATAAAAGAGAGTTAGAAAAAACAAAGCAAGAGACCAACTTCTGATTTTTTTTTTTTTTAACTCTGTGCATGTATTTCAAGCCAGAGACAGAATGAGATTCAACAATTGTTTCGGAAACATGCACACGCTCTCCACACTGAGCTCCGGGGCTTTGATCACTCACATGCAGAATGACTCCTTTCTCCAGCAGGCTCTGTTTTTTGGCAGTCATCACAAAGTAATGTGTGTCATCCTTGTAGTAGACGATATTTTCCAGGTCAATACCTACAAGGACCAGTAAAAAGACATCCTGTCACATACCAAACACAGTCATTTTCCTCCTCCTGCCGTCATTGGAGAACAAGAGCAGCAATTACGCGACTCGGAGCACATGACAGGGGACATTGCCGTGTCAGCGATAAAATGTGGCAGGCTTGGCATCAAATCTAAGCATTTTAATTGGGTGAGCTGGCAAATTCAAAAGCTATTTGTCCCATTTACCTTTATGTTTTGGCAACGGTTCCTTCTAGGAACTAACTGGAAATCTTACAATGAACAAAGCCAGCAAAAAAAAAACAGAACAAGATTTCTTTAAACATCCATTTCTGATGTTGTGTTTGGCTCTGATGAGTGTTTCTCATGTCATTTCTCATGTTTTTTGCACACTGCCTGGGTGCAAAAAACTAATAACAACAAGGTAAAGTCCCCAATGGTGTCAATCATTGCCACTTCTAGAGTTGTCATGGTTACTCTTCTGTGCGTACTTGACAGCCTTTTGTGCATGGAGGGGGTTTGAGGGGCATAGCTTAAGCACAGCAGAGAAATGAAATGAGGGGTCTGCAGCTTTAATTTGTCCAAATTTAACAAAAATAAACATAAAATACATATTTCCGACTGACCTGTTGCTTCTCTGAGGTCTTGAAAGAACTTCTGATTGAAGATGAAGGCCACACCACTGATCTCCTCAACACTGGCCTCTGCAGTCGTATGCCTGTTGATGAAGTTCGCAGTGATGGCGATGGCGAGCTTGCCCCGAAATTCCTTACGCCGAAACCCTGAGGAAGGAGTTTCAGCCTTAAGGTCAGCAGTCAGGGTTCACAGAGTCCAACTGTTCGTCTGACTGAAAGTAAACACTCAAACCAAAAAAGGAGGTCAGTTTACAAACTATAGTTGCTTTTGCAACATGTCAAACCCTCCGAATGCATCCTTTAGCTTTAAATGGAAGCAGATGTTCTGTATCAGGACATCATAAACGGCTTGCTAGCTTTAAAAGCTGCATGCATGTGTTTGATGGTTACTGCTTATCTCAGGGGAGCACGTAGCTTTCTCTCATTGATGCAGCAGCGAGTAATACAGAGAGGGGTCATGGTACTCTACTCCGCAGGGGTTCCCTTTGCCAGTGTGGCAGCATGCGATGTGAGGCCCAGGCACTCATAAAGGAAACAGACAGCCAATTCAACAATTCCTATTCTGCTCTGCCAGGGGAGCAACTGCCCCCTCTGAAGTTGCATGATGGAGCTCGAAGCAAACAAACACATGCACAGATGTGCACAAAATGCTCTTTCATTCATGAGGAACGGAGTGAGGTCAGCTACCAATCCACAGCTGTACACTAATGACATCATAGCCATTCTGACTGACCGCTTAGAAAAAATAAATAGAGCCGTTTGTGTTTAGCCGAGAGAAGCTCTGCAGCTCTTCTTCCAGTCTGTGCATGCAAACTCGCCTGGTAGTGTGTTCCTCCTTCCATCTGCTCCAATGATGACATCAAACTCCAGCTCGCTGACAGGGTGTGTCTTGGGGTGGACCTCAGCTCTCCAGCCTATTCCTAAGAAAAACACAGTATGTGTAATCAGAGAGAAATGCATCCAGAGGCAGTTTTATAGCCTCAGACAGATAGCTCTCAGATGAAACCCATATTCTCTTCCCATTCATTTTCCTAGGGCTTTGTGCATCAGCAGCTTGATCCACTTACTCTCGCTCTCTTGGTGTTCTGGGGGTTCGATAAGGCCCTTAAACTCTACGTTGACGTGGATTTCAATGCCCAGCAGGAGAGCCATCTTGAGCAGCATTAGCTGAAGCTGACGAATACCTACGATGCAGAGATACGGAGCGTTTCAACGACGTCCTGCCAGTTCAACGTAAAAACCATGCACAGCAAATCGCCTCATACATCTCTACTCACTGATATGATCTATAGCACCAGCACAGAACTTCCCGTAGAACTTCTTGGCCCCGAGGCCCCTGAGGTCTTGTATGGTGAAGGGCCAGAGGTGCAGCACATTGTTTCTGGAGAAGGCGTCCCTCTTCTCCAGAATCACCACTTTGGCCCCCAAAAAAGCCAACTCTATGGCTGTACGTAGGCCACATGGCCCCGCACCGATGATCACACACTGAATACAGACAGGAGCAGATGGGAAAAACAACTCACTGGTCATCGTTCACTCCTGAATCAGCTCGGATCTGCATGGCTAGGGCTATTTCAGTTCATCGTACTTGTTTGAATAGCAAAGAAAGATCAAATGTTTCCTTTTCAACATGAGAAAAATGAATAACTTGGTGAACACATTACTTTTCTGTACTAATACAGGCAAATCAACTGTTTTATCCCTCGTTTTGGAGTCAGATATTTACATGCTTAAGTCTGTAATGAAAGTAATGATGTGTCCTTGCTTTGTCCTGTCCTCAATCTGTGGTCTGCTTGGTAAACATGAGCATCACGTTACACGACTCTTAGACACTCAGGATCACATTTTTAATTCTGCCGCTTCTCGCTGGGAAGTGAAGCCGCCACCTGTTGAAGCTTTAGCTGAATGATCAGGTTTACCTTTGAGTTGGCACAGGCACGTCCCTTCTTATACTCCTTTTGGCTGGCCTTCTTGTCCAGCTTCACCCAGAGAGCCTTCGCCTTCCAGTAGTTCAGTTTGGACTTGAGCTTGTGGTAGAAGATCCTGTGCTCGGTGGGCTTTACTTCCAGGTGTTCGCACAGCTCCTGGAAGGCCTTGAGCGTGCCTTTGAAGGTGGACGCCTGGACAAAGTGGTCAAACAGGACGTGGGATTGGTTGATCCCATCTCCTCTGGTTGCACAGGCTCCTCCATCCCCCATGGTCCAGACTCACGTAGGGCTGTGAGAGCCCTTCACCCCCTCCAAGGCAGGGGATTCTGGGTCCAGCCCCAGCCCTGGAACACCCTCTCACCGGCGGGGGGCTTTAACTCCCAGCCTCAAGCATCTTCATTCTAACAGGGAGAGAAGTAAAACCAAGTGTGAACATCTGCGACCGCGTGAAACACTCCTACGTGTAAAAATCAGGAATAAAAACCACGTTAAATGATCTTTTATGCCATCTTAATGAAATAGCCCCCAAAACCCTGGATAAAACGAATAAAAAATAGTTGCTCAGAACAGCTAACATACCCCTGAGAAAACCTTTCACACTTTATCAGTCTTTGAGTTGCTGGACACCGGAAGGGCACTGAACCCACACAAAGCCAAACAGGAAGCACATAAGGCACAAGTGTAAGGACACGTCTGACTCCAGACAGACTCCAGGCTCAGGAAATGCCCAGCTAACCCCAAAACACCACAAAGCAATACACAATCACACATGTTTAAGAGAATCCTCTGGAACTAGGCCAGAGGTATCTGCACTTTTCTGCACAATTATGTTGTTTGCACGTGCTATGACACGCAGTAGTCCTTATGTTTTCAGCTTTCCATCCCTCAGAGGAACAGGTTCATTCACGTTCGCCGGCATGTCGAGCTTCACTGACTGACGAGTTCAATGTTGTGATGAGGTCCGCTGTCTGTCTACGTTTGACAGTGTTTGACAGAAACAGCCTCTAAATGTCATCTTCACCCCATTTTATAGCCAGTAAGGAGATACTGGAGGAAAAAGGAGAAGTGGTGATGATCACTGGTTGGTGTGGTCCCTCTCCTGCTTTTCATTAGCTCTGCAGAACAGTGGCAGGATTTTTTCTGGTTTCTGAACAAATGAACAAAAAGGGATCATTTAAATGAGTTTCACTTCAGTAACCATCTGATTTACCAGTTACTATGTAGAAAGAAAAAGAAAAATTTATACTAGGAAAATAAGCTAAATCATAATTTTGCTGATGCAACATGTTTGATATCAGATTTCATTTGATTTACAGCCCAATTACACACGAAGCACAAAGGTCACATGTGCAGCTGCAAGGTGCTCTCCATCACTGTTCCTGGCAAGTCAGAATAAAAACCATGAGGAAGACTGAATATGAATGATTGCATATCACTGCTTTAACAGATGGATGAGCCAACGGATGCCACATTTATGTCTGAAAAGGTTAAATAGCTTTGGAGTTGCCGACGGGTCTAAAAGCCGAGTCAAGACTGTCAGCTTCAGTTATATAAGTTACTGATCGAAAATGGCTTGTTAGGATAAGGGATCACCGATCTTTAAGAAGCCTGACCTGCCGATACCCGTGTATTTATTTATTTTAATAACTGACAGCAAACAGCTTCAATGTTCCGGTGTTATCTTATTGGAAAACAATTAACAAAACTTGTGGAAAACATACAAACTATGAGGTAGTGTTCTCAAATCTAAATGAAAAGGTTGGCCAATGAGGTGTGTTGTATTGAATGTTTTGTTTGTGGCCCACCAGCGACTTAATACGGCCTTGCATGAATTACAAATTGCAAACAGTTGCTCATTTTCTTGTACTGCATAAAATCTGTCGATTTCACATAAGGATCGGCCAATCACAGATCCCCCAAAATTAAGGAAATCAAATGCACCCCTAGTTGTAAGTCATAGAGAGGTTAAATATTCATGTCTAGGACCTAATCTTTAGTACAGAAGACTCAAATCTATGATTATACAGAACACACACACGAGTACAATATTCAAACTAATGTCGAGAATCCTGAGCTAGTTCATGAAAACTAATGTAGTCCCAGTCTCAGTGGCAACAGTTGAAGAACGGAAGGCAGGTACAGAGGTCAGCTGGCCTCCTTTTCACACCCTGCCAACTCTTCTCTGCAGTAAAAACAGCAGGCCCTTGGTTTGGCTCTGCCTCAGTCAGCAAGGATCAGGGCTGCAGGCTGCAGTGCCAAAGCAGACAGAAAGCACCCCTTCCACAGTATTATTATTTCCTCCATGGATGCACATGCATGACCTGACCTTCAGAAATGCCCCCCCCCCCCACACCAAAAAAACCTTAAAAGTCATCGGCATCACAGGGATCTTACAGAGAACCTGAGAGCACCGTGCCAGTCCACGGGGTAGCAGCCGTGACACCCAGCTGTCACGTAATGCAGCCACACCCTGAGTTTTGTAAAAGCAAATGGTCTAACATGACAGGCCTACACCGACATGTTCACGATGAGTAGCTCTGCCTCACAGGAGGTCTTTTGGAGAAACAGCCAGAGCCAAGCATGGAAAATATTATTTATATGATGTTCTAACAGCAGCCTAAAGTTCATGTTACCAAATAAGTCCCATCTCCTTCTATGACAATCAATCAATCAATCAATCAATCAATCAATCAATAAAAAGAAACAAGCACATCCAGGTCTGGCTCAGTCTCAGGATCATGATTGTCATGGCATCTGGATGAGCTGCAGGATTTCACACATCCACAGCGTTCACACATGCATACAAACCCACACACACACACTCCCAGCACTCCCCTCATACGCACACACTCATCCACACACAGCATGCATACAAACCCACACACAGCATGTATACACACACACACACTCCCCTCATACGCACACACTCATCCACACACAGCATGCATACAAACCCACACACACACACACACACACACACACACACACACACACACACACACACACACACACACACACACACACA
>JAOXYM010000010.1:30843887-30855692 GCA_028567055.1 Leptatherina wallacei | reverse complement strand
ATTCGACCAAAGCAGGGCGCCAAGATTTAAATGATATATCAGAGAATTGTTTAAGATTGGGAATAAAGTGCATAATACCTTTAACACCCACACAGGAAGCAATAAGTCTACTTACAGACTTCATGCTCTGCAGTTTGAGTCTGCTGCATATAGGGGATCATATTTATACAAGTCTGACCGGCTTCTTTCCAAAAAAATACCAAACTGTCGCCATGTTTTATTTCATTTATGCTGACTCAGCCTCCGAGCAAAAATCCTCCTCCGTCTCTTCTCCACATCCTGATCCCTCAGGATGAAACCTGTGCAGTTATGATAACACAAAGATCTTTGCAGACACAGCACGTCCCACTCAGCATCCTCCTCCCGAGCACCCTGGAGCTTCAGAGATGTCCAGCATCCAGCCCTGTAGATGCTACAGTGTTGTAAGGAAGTTAATGAAATTTAAGATGTAACTAAAGGTCAATATCACTGATCAATAAAACAGATGCAATGTCACTCAACTGAAACAGCATGAGGGTCTTTGTCTGAAAGAAAACGCCTGTCGGGTCAGGACCTTCTCGCTTCATTTAACCACAGACCAACTCCTGCTGTTGCAGGTTGATGTATGAGCCGTGCAGTCAATCAAAAAGACCAAAAACAATATTGTCCTGTGCTGTGGAAAATCTGTTGTTGAGCCTCAATAGAGCAATGAAGACTGTTTCCTCGCCTTAAACATAACTCATATCTAACTTTAACTATGATGAACACAATGCCCATTGTGTTTTTCATGTTAAAAGAAAAAGAAAAATCACACCATATATTTCTTTAAGATCAATGCCTGCACAAGTGTAAACATTCAAATGAGTCTGCAGGTAAAAACAAAGCGTGTGCACACCTTAATGAGCTGTTATGACCTCACAAAGAGAGCCGTTAGATGAAACAGTAGAAAGGATTGTAAAACTCCCTCAAGAAGGTCATAAAACACAAAGTGTGGAAAAAGGTGTAGGCTGTTTCCAGTCAGCTGTGTCTAAAATGTGCTTCAAGTTCAGACTAAATGGAAAGGCTTTATATACATAAGAAAATATAGAGGTTGACCAAGGAAGATGTGAGAGTATAAGGACAGAAAGTTAAAGCAATATGTCTTTAACACAGACAAGGCACAACAAAATAAATGGAAGAAGATGTGGGCAGAAATGGAAGTCAGGGTTGCTGAAGGAAATGGGATTTACAAGCAGAAAAGCCATCATTAACAGAGGAGGTTGTCATTGATGATGCCATAACTTTATAAAGAAGATTGCCTGAAGGAAACATTCAAATTCCCATAGTCACAAGTGACGGCTAAAGGATGAGATGCCATTAATCAAGTCTACAGTAAACAAATAGGAATTTACAGACATGTTACCACAGTACACAGGGTATTATTGTTAAAAACAACCTATCAACTCACTGACATGGCCAGCAGAAAGTGTGGCTCTCAATCCTACTGAAAATCTGTGGTGGAAACTTAAAAGATCTCGTGCACAACAAGGCTCCATCCTGCAAAGCTGATCTTTCAGCTGCTACACCAGGAAGCTGGAGCCTGACTGATGGAGATTATTGCTTTTCATGAGTGAAGTTCATGCATCAAAGAATTCAAGCTGTGATAAAAGCCAGACGAGCTCCAACGTATGTTTGTGGTTTCTGATTCTTTCATTTCCTTCTAATATTTTAAGGTATGATTTCTGCAGTTGAAAAAGTGGCTTTGAGTATTTTTTTTTCTTATAAATAAAACAAACAGGCATGTCATTATCATTCTCACATCAGTTTAGAAAGAGTTTTAGTAGTAAGAAAAACCCTGGAAGCATTCATCTTCTTCCTTATTTCATGCTCCACATATTTCTTTTTTTTAATCTAAAATGTACAATGCTGCAAAAATACACCAAGATACTTCCAAGTAAACATGTTTCGTAACAGTTAATATCATCTAAGATTAACAACATCCACCAACTTATTGTGTGAGTAGCTGTTGTAACTGTGCTACTCACACAAACAACACTGTCAAAACGTCAAAACATTGCACAACATCAAACTCGAAGCTATTTTAAATGAGGCAAATTGACTTGTTGTTCCGAACTCATTGTGCATTTACCGATGTTTATGCGCTTGCAAACCGCATGATTTAGTAAGAGATGGGGATATTTCATTACGGGACTACATTCCCTCGTTATCCAACACCTACATTCCACAGGCTGTCCCATTAAAAACCAGTGTTGGCACATGACCAGAGATGCACAGCAGAGAGGCGTGCAATTATAATGCCGCTCAAACGTGTCAAATGTATCCCCGGTCAGTGCGGTTAAATCGTTAGTTGCTCCATTAAAAACCAACCGCGCGTGTCGTTACCAAACGTGCAAAGGTGCAGTCGGCGGAGGATCCCACGGTAACGCCAAGAAACACACCGAGCAGGAGAATGAACATGTCTTCCTACCTTAGAAGCCCTTTTGTTTAAAATCCACGGATATTTAGTGAGAGTAAATCCATTTTACGTGTGTAAATCCAGTTGTCGAGGTAAAACCCAGCTATATGTTTATCTATAATTCAGTTAGAAATGCTCGTTGCGGCCACAGCACAGAGCCAAACAGCAGAGGGAGAAGGCGCAACTTGAAACTGACAGAGAGGGATAGGTCGAGACCATAATGACAGCAAGGAGGGGGGGGAGTGCAAGTTTACTCCTAACATAAATCATACAAGCGATAACTTTAACTGTATATGGCAACAAGGCAAAAGTACAACTCTTTAAAATGTTATATGTTAAGTATAAACTGCCTTATAATTACATGTATGTATGTTTCTGAGACAATGGAAGATGGCTAACCCCCGCTGCTCCTTAAAGTTAGCCTGCGTGTTTTAGCTCAGTTTAATCCGATTGGTCTCTTCCAATGTGACGCGGCAGGGCTGCTGCTTTAGGTGGTGTCGGACATCGTATACCTATCTATGACGTCTAAACTCTGTCCTATTTAATATTTTCAGATAATGTGCAACACCACGTTCGTGTTTGTGTCCCATAAATATTTAAAGACTTGTCTTTATGTGAAAAGTTTCAAATGATAGGAGGGATATATATAAATAAAAAGATAGCAGGAGAAAACTACTGAGTGGTCAGTGCAATCTTCTTTTAAGATAATAAATGAATGAAGATTGCAACTGAAGAATGTCATACGTGTTATGCTGAGTCCAATAAAACAAATCCTAGGAAAAATATTGACTCAAATTGATATGTTGTTTAATTTCTGTCATGTTGGGATTAAAAATAAGTCTGTCCCTGCAGATTTGTTCTTCTGAGTTATGAGTCTCTGCAGTTGTTCATGACCTCTGTGACAGGACTTTAGGCAGCAGAATGGATGATTTTAACTTATTCTTATAATGTCTTTTCCAACATATGGAATCTGTAATTCCCACTGAACTCCAAAGTCTATTTGTTTTCTGACCAAGTATAGATGCAGATTGCTTCATGGTTTTTGTGGGACTGAAGTTTTCCTCTGAGGAAGACTAAAACACCACAACTTTGGAAAATTATAACTATCAAACAATTGCCTTGAAACGGTTAAACATCATATGACGAAAGGTTCAGTGAGATTTTTTTTGCCTGCTTCCCACGGGGCAGAAATATGCATCGCTAATGCACTCTTTTGTTCTGCGTCCATCCAAAACAGTCCGAAACTTTTCTTCATGCTTCAAAAATATATGATCTTTGATCAATCCGGATTATAAATGTAAAGTTATACCTACCTGTTAGTGATAATGATCCCGAAGTAAAGATTATCCTACGTGTCTTGTCAAGGGACATGTCATCAAAATCACCTCCAGTTCAACTGAATCATAAGCTGCTAAAAGCAATGCGGTGGCAAATTTGACAAGTGGATATAAATCATATATTTTATCTATCGTCTCCACTTTGTACAGTACTAAGATGTGATATTCTTAGGTCATGCTGGAGGGAGGAACCCTCCTGTCACTATCACACATTGCAGCACGGGTCTCTCCCACTTGAGCATTGAGCCAAGAGGACATCTTTTTGTCACCTCCTGTCTTTGGAATGATATGTGGTTGATTTTTTGTGGTTGACACAAGACAGCTCTAATCCCTTACAATGACCTCGTTTAAACTTACGTTATACAAGCATGAACAAGACTGGGTGACTGTTTTCAAACTACTTTTCATGCATATTCGCAGATGATTAAGTATTTAGTGCAAAATGTCTGTTCCTGAAGAGGAAAAAGTAGAGGGATACACACATTCCAGCTTTGATTGTCATAAAACTATATACTTGTTTCAGTGTACAACAGATCCATGCTATTTTTGAATTCCAAACAAGGACTTTTAAGCTCAAGACATAGAAAGTAACGTTGCAGCTAAGTTATTGTTTACTACCAAACTCTGGCTCACTTCATGAAAGACAGTCACATTTCTAAAAAAAGAAGCTTGAACCTGTCAAGTATGGCTGAATTAAAACAGCAAACATCTCGACTGTGAGCGATCACATGGACTTTCTGCATATAAGGTCTCCAATCAGAACAAGCTGCCCTACTTGGATTTGCACAGATTTGCTAATTAAACAAACCACAGGAGGATACGGGGTGTCAAGCGAGTCTGCTCGTGTGAGAATGAGTGCAAGAAATGAGGAAGGAAGACTTAAAGCAGCAGCAAAGAATAAAAAAAATGGATGAAGATTAGCAGTCGAAGGCTGTGGCTTGTTGCCCGTCATAATACATCAGAGTTTCAGGACATTATGAAAGTGCCTGTAATTGTATTGAGCTCCTGGGTTCCCACCACGCCTCTGCTCGCTGTGGTGGTTGGTCTTTAAAGATCAAAGGATGCTGAATGAATTATGCAAACAAAAGGTTGTCTACCTAAGGTGAGGTAGGCGACGTACATTCTCAGCATCACAAAGGATTTACACATGATGTCATCCGTGAAATTTTCAAAGGCAATCTGCTTTATCACAGCATTAAACAGAGATGACAATGAGCTGAATGAAATCTTCTTTCATTCGCATTAGCTGGAGCAGAAAGAGGATAAAAAAAAGAGGGTACTTACTGGACAGAGGGAAGACAGACACAAGCCGGAGATCCAAAGAGATATTCCTTTTGGCTGGGATTGTTCTCTTCCTCCTGTTCCCCCTCACGCTCTGCCTCTCCTCCTGCCTTGTCTACCCCTCCTCTTCTCACCACAGCAAGATGCTGCCTGGACCAGTGCTCATCGTCATGGCAACCGAGACGGGGAGAGGGGGGAATCTCATGTGACCGGATCTCCTTGAGCTCTGATTGGCCAGATGCAATGAAGTAAAGAGGGAGAGACGGGGCGGTGGGTGATGTCACACGCCCACCAGTTCACAGATTGGAGGAATCCTCACCGAGGCAGCCTGCAAGCACACACACACACACACAGACACAATGGTCGTCTTCTTAAGGTGGGGCTGATGCGAGGTAGAACTACGACTGACGTGTTGACTGACAGCTCCGCCTCTTGTTTCCTCTCATCTGCGAGGCTGCTGCTGCCCTAAAATATGCTCCAAACTGCCAGGGGCCAGAATGCAGAAATAACACAAGACATATGAGAACGCCCATATGAGGCTGGTTGACCTGCTGGTCTATCACACTTCAGCCTCCTACAGGGGCCGCAGGGGGGGGCCTATTTATAGAAAAAGCAGAAGCTGCCGCTGTTCATTCTTTAACACAGTAAAATTCATAATGCATGAAAAACAACACAGGATTCAAGTTATTGTCTTTGAGAGATGGACTCCACAGAGACAACTTGCTGCTGTGCTGATGAGTCTTTTTTTTTAATGGAGATATTCTGGAGTTATCTTTAGTGGAGCTAAACTGGTCAAAAAAACTACAGAGACAATAACTCCTTGACTCTTGAGGTTCAAATTTGGCTGTATGTCCCCCCCGCTCTCTTTTCTTTCAGGCTAAACAAATGAATTAACTAATAAAAAGAGCTTTTGTGTTTTACTTCCCAATTAAGGGCAACTGGGTCTCTGTCAGTTTCATGCTCACCCCCCGGTGATGATATGAGCGATCGTGAGTCATCATGTTCCAAGCTTGCTGTCCAGACTGTTGTGTAAGTATCCTGGAAACAGTCCAGTTCTGCCAGAGATCAGAGATGATCTTGTTCTGGAGGAATTTGAATTTTTCTGACAGAAGTAATGACTTCAGCTCGGTTGCTGACAACTCAAAAATATTTTTCACCTCCCCCCCCCACAACTATCAAAGCCCTTAATGCTGCTGTTTACCTTGATTGATTGTTTGTTTGTTTTTATTCATTAATTCTGTTTGTTGGCTTTTTTGTGTTGACGTGCATGTGTAGAGAGATGCTTTAATATTTCTTAGACTGTCATTTACTCACAGATGTTTTCGTAACCTCTCGTTACCGTAGACGATGTCCTGTCTGAACCAGTCTAAAATGTACCTTAGACATAATGCTCTGAAGGTAACCAGGGCGATGCATTATGCAACCATTTTACCTCTAATGCTAGAAGTGGGGAGTGAAATTTATGAATAAAATATGCACCACTGTCTCTGAAGCCATCTGCTTCCCTATACCCCAGAGAGACTGCACATGTATGTGGTATTCAGTCTAATAAAGGATAATTAACAATGCAGCACTTTCAGGGGTCACAAGTTTCTTGCCAGTTGCTTTAAGCTGTATGCATCATATTTGCTACATACAGTTTATGAGACCTTTTGCATCACTTTATGGTAAAAACTTGGCTCAAAACCCTCTTGTATGCAATTTGACACCTTTCTTCTGCCTCCTGATGGATACAATAATAACAAAATAATGCACGGAAATCATAAATTATAAATATACAAAAAAGATTTTTTCAAATTGTTTTTAGGGCCAAATAAAGACTTCAGATAAAAAAAATTGACATTTTTCCCCATTTTTTCTTGGGTCGGGCTTAAATGGGCTAATCCCACCACTTGCGTCTTAATATACACAGTAAAAAATAGATTGATAAATAAAATAAACATAAAAAAAACTGTAATATTCTAGCAGCTTGAGTGCCCCAAAAATACAGTAAGTAACAAATTACAGTCAAATTTGATCATTAAAATACAGTTTATTTCTCTGCTTTTGGCATCTTTTATTTTGGTTTTTTAGTATTTAGTAAAAGATGTTAGCAAATATAACAATTAAATGATCTATAAATACAGACATTCTGCCCCCCAGGGGAGAGTTGAGGGTTAAGGGCCCTGCTAAGTTGAATGTAGGAGTCTAGCTTTTTGTTCATTACATTTTGGTGAAATTTAATCTTATAATAATGTATATAAAATATTTGATACATAAAGTTTCTGAGACCTGAAATAATTCAGAAAAAAAACTAAATTTGATAAATCATTTTTAACAGTGTATTTTTGATTCAGTGATAAACACATTTTAGAAGCTTCTGACTCTTTTGTGTAAGAATATTCCATATTGAGGCCCCCTTTTCCCTCAATCTTGTGTACTGAGCATGTTCCCTGCCCTCCTTCTTCCTATGTGAGCAGATGAAGGGCATAATGAGAGCAGTGATACTAATAGGTGATCTCATCATGTTCATGTCCTGCCATCAGGAACCAGTTATGGGCCACTGAGCACTGAGAGGCAGATGAGGAGGAGTTGGAGTGGCTCTGAAAACTTCTCATCAAATAGATCTCTGCTTGTCTCTTAAGATGTGCTTTATATTCTGTGCTTTTGCCTTTTATCTTCATTTTTTTTAAACCAGTGTTTGACTGAAAATTTATTGCATGTGTTGAACTATTAAAGAAAAATACTTTGAATATTTTGAAATGTTCTGACCAAAATTTGAAAGAAATCTGCATCATAAATAATAGATCAATTATTTAGATCTAAACGTATAGAGAACTATAAACTCAGGTACTCTAGATAGAAGCAAACTGAAAAGTAAAATCAACGAGAACACCAGAGGATGAGGAGGAAGGATCATTTAGAAGATTAATGAAAAATTTATTAAAGATACAACTGAGGATGTTGATGTTGATCTAACCAGACCGTTACTGGGAGGACGAACTTGATAATAGTGGAATACTTTAATTAACTTCTTGGCATCAACATTAGTCATTGCATAGTCATTAATGTAAAAAAAGAATAGAAAAAAGGATGAAACAAAGTGTTCATCTTGCACTCAGCAATTCAGAAAACTAGAATTATGAAGCCATTTCACGGTAAATTGCTCTAAAACACAACAACAACCGAGGCTAACGGAACATGTCCTGCTTTATATAGAAAGTAATTGTTTGAACCCACAGATAAACACAACTTGAACCCTCTCGGTTCAGACAAGCGATATTGAAAAAAAGGCCTTCTTAGAATCACATCAGTATTTTAGGTAACAAATCCAGCCAGTGCTGTAACTTGAACATTTAATTTCCTCCAGAACTATGAGCGCTAACCCTGTACAAACACGGGGAAAGTCAGCTCCAGTCAGCTGCTCCTGAGCATGATGGGTAGCAGGAGAAATGTTAACAGTGTGTGTGAGGGGGGGGTCCAGGCCAGGAGTCAAGTCGGTGAACAAACACTTTCCAAGTAAAAAGACACCAACAGTGCCAAAGCAGGGAGAAAGAGCAAACAATGAGTCCAGATTTCAGGAGGCCCGACTGTGTCCGTGGTCAGTCTGGGCCGGTCTATATTTAGCTGTGTGTGTTTAGGAGACCTCAGAGCAGGGCTGAAGCTGCAGCAGTGGTCAGGGCGCGGCCACGTCGAACCCATTTCTCACACTGTCGGCCTTTAAAAGTGTCCATGAACTGCTAACATGGTAGGCTACAAACCCAGCCCTTCCGTAGAGTTAAAAGGGTCAAATGGCTCTGACCCTCTGTCCTCAGGTCCATCCTGATCCTCAGAAATACCTATTAATGCTTAAGACCAGAAGTATGGCTGCAAATGTCATGACTCGAGGTTTTACAGGGCTGAAGGTTAAGCAGTAGATGTCTATATCGGATCAGGCATGAGGACTTTTAGTATAAGGAGTATTTCATGTTTCCTGCATTTTAAATTTTTCCAACACAATACAAGGAAGCCCTAAATCCTCCACTGTAATAAAATATCTGTCAAAATTTCATTTGGGATTGAGTTTCGATCAATCAAAAGAAAACTAAATCCTACACTTAAATAAGATTTTATTTTCCATCATGTCACCAAGCTCAGAATAAGATTCGTTCTAGCCATAAACTATAAATTGTAGCCCAACATACACCATCCCACCATTCCTTTATGTACTTGTGTTTTTGTTTTTTTGGGGGGTGGGGGGTTAAATGGAGACCACCGTCACAAAGGCTCATAAAGAACTTTATGTCTGCTACACATGGGAAGACCTAAAGCGGAAGCATTAATCAACCTGCACCTTAGACCTCCCTAGGTCCGTTACTTCTTCGAGTAAGCCGTTAATGCTAACAAGCATGTTGTTGTTAAGCTGTCAGCTACAATGATCTCCTAGTGTGTTAGCAGGGCGGCATTAATAGATGATCAAAGATATATGTTTTATTTTTTACTGTGAGAACACCAGAAGCACCGAAACAAATGTTCCTTCAGTGTCCCAGCATTAACAGTGAACTAACATGTAGTGGAACGCAGCCATTGTCAATACATCCGTGCCAACATGTCCGCTGTTGCTAACTTGTGGGGAATATAAATATCTGAGGGACATTTCAGGTCCATGCATCCAGTTGTCAAGCCATTTATCTCACAACCACATTGCGGTGGTGCTAAAGGAAATTTCAGGCAGTAATCACTTAAGTTATAGGGACACATTTATGGCTTCATGGATACCACATTTCATTTCATTATCCAATACTAATATTACCAACTAGACCATAGCCAAAGGCTCTGAATTCAATAAAAACACATTTCTCCATGATCCTTTTCTTCAATGCGCCATTTAGTCGTTAATTCTTCAAGAAAAATATCTTTCATGTGAATAAAAACTTATTGTTTGGGTAAACTAACCCATTTAGAAGAAACCAATTTTTCTTTTGTTACAGGATCCCCGATAGCTGAAGCATAAATAAGGAAATGTTGTTGTTATAGTCAGTCATAAGTGGACTTAGTCTTTCCATAGTTAAGGTGGTTGTTACAGGATGTACCCACGCTGTAATTAAAAAGCTGTCTCACAGTTAAATACGCAGGGGGAAGGCCATGCCTGAGTGGTCTTAGTAGGATTTCTGATGTGCAGTCTCTGTGTACAAACAGGCAGCACATAGTGGACTAATCAGTAGTGACACTCCACCCAGTGTACAACATACCAAAGAGCACTTTTCTATTCTAATAATGATCTTGTGCAAAATCAACCGAAAAAGTGCAGTGATTTTAATAGTATGTGTGCAAAATGTGTGCGTGTGTGTGTGTGTGTGTGTGTGAAAGTGTTCTTATGAAAATTTAAGCCAACTTTCATCCCGGTGGAGCTGGAGGGACTCACCTTGCCCCGACCGGCAGTCTGCTCAGATCACAGGACTTACCCTACGGTAAGACTTCAGACATGATCAGTTTCCATGGCAATGAGATTCTTTTCTTGTTGTCGTTTTATAGCCTGGCCAATATAAGAGTTTTGATCAAATATAACTAAGCTTCTCACATTTACTTAAGCAACAGAATAACATATTCTGTTGCGTATACGGATGTATTGCTGCAGACACATGAACCTGTAGCTGTTCTTGGTTTTGTATTACAGATCACATGAAGCTGGTTTTAATTGTACTACTCTCACTATTTGTTTTCATTGTTTCTTAGCTATACTTATTTATTTGTTTTTATTCTCGTATGTGTTCTCATAGTATGTGTTTGTGTTGTTTTTCCTTCTATCTCTGTAAACTGTGGTGAGATGTGTGATCGAATGACATCATGACTTTCCCCTAGTGGGATAATGAAGTTCACCTTGACCTTGACATATCAAACACACTTCACCAGTGCTGGATAAGCAGACCTCCACTTTTAAGAAACCATCTTAAATTTTCAGTTTGATTACAAAAACGTGTGTGCACCCTCAACACAGACTACGAACCCTTTCTCTGACTTTGACACGTAAAAAGGGAGATGTTCAATTAGATTAAACTGATTCTGTCCGATCCATTGTGATGGCTCCTAAATGACTTTGTATCCAATATCTTCAGAGGAAATTCTTAATGTAATATTTCCATTTAAAGGAATCAATCATTTCTTTAAAAACCTATTATGTAACTTTCTGACCTTAAAACTCTGTGTTCCTGACTGGTTTGATGGCACAGTGATGATGCTAGACACAAGGATGCAAGGAAATGGATCATTGCATCTCAAGTGGTTTAATTAGATGAATAACATCACGCTATGAGGATAAACCTGTTGTGGCTGGAAGACATTATGATGTAAATGTACCAGAGTACAAGAACAAATTAACCATATGCTGCACCCAAACCTCTTACAGTCTATATAACACATTTGTTCAGGCACGTCACAGGGCCGGTTAGGGGTTTTAGTCTCCTTTAAGCCAAGTTTGTACCTTTACATAACAGAATTCTGTCTTATAGTATAATCACGGTTCTAATATTTTCTGCAAGCCAGAGCAGATTTGTTTAGACTAGCAAACAAAGGAGAAGTCAGCTGCACAGGGAACACACAAACAACTTCATCCAGAACACATAAAGCTATTCATTCATCTAGTTTTCAAGCATCAATTTGAATAAACACATTTTTTGTCAAAGTGTTGGTTCAGCAAATCCTCTAGTTTTAGGGAACTGGAAAACTATCTATCTATCTATCTATCTATCTATCTATCTATCTATCTATCTATCTATCTATCTATCTATCTATCTA
>JAOXYM010000010.1:30814275-30828360 GCA_028567055.1 Leptatherina wallacei | reverse complement strand
ATATATATATATATATATATATATATATATATATATATATATATATATATATATGTAATAGACCTTTCTGCTTTCATAATGTCTGGATGAAGGTTGCATCACTTCCAGCATGTTTGTTTCCTTGTAATCTGCTGACACCTCCTGGTTATTTGGAGTAACTACAACACCTACAGATGACTAGCTCAGGGGTCTGCAACCTCTACAATCCAGAGACAATTTTGCCCTCAGCTCAGCTAAATGAAACTAGTTTAGAGCTGCAAATGTTACATGACCCTTTGCAAAAAACACAACTTATATTTTTTGATAAAAAGCTACAATAGGAAATTTGTCACTTAAAACAAAACAAACAAAAAAAAAAACATACAATTTTTCTTTTTTCTAATTTTAAAATAAAAAAAAACAAAACTTTGCAAAAAGAACATTTTCCTTTAAAAAAGCCCATAGTTTCCAAACTAAATGACAAAAAAAATAGATCTAAAAGAATATTACTGGTGCTTTTAGTGTCATTATCTGGTCGCAATTCAATGCAATCATTTCATGAAAAAACCTGCATTTGTCCCAATATTCATATTTAAGAACATTAGTTGGTTCTTAATCATTTATAGCTCGTATTAAGAGCCATTGTGGAAGTTCCAAAGAGCCAATTGTGGCTCTGGAGCGCAGGTTGCAGACCCCTGGACTAGCTCAACATGTGAGGGATTTAGCTTCAGACAAACCGGATCAAATCAAATCAAATCAAATATAATTCTGATTTTGATGATGTTCATATAATCCAAAGACACCTTATGTTACATTTTTTTGTATTTCAAGATTTTTAAAATGGCATGCCCAAAGACAAACAGAAAAAAAAAATACAATAATTAAACATGCAATAAAGGTCAAATGTGAAGTTGGGCCAGCCAACAGATTGTTTGTACAATGTAGAAAAGTATTAAAAAGAAACAACAAAAAATACACACACACAAACATCTGAAGATGGACACAAGATGTAGTTACAGTACAGATCCAGGAGATGGAGGCATACAGTGTGAGATTGATAACAAGACATGAACAAAGAGGTATAATGGAGAAGCAGAACATACTCTGAAACTAGGAGCACTGTGATGTTACTGCAACGTACAACCACATCAGCATTACTCATATTCACACTGGTTTTTGTTGGGATTTTTTGGTTGTCAAAGCCGACATTAATACAGGATTGAGTCCAAAAGGCACATGGCATGGGGGTGCATGCTCGGGCCACATCTGCAGAACTCATGGCCCGAAAACCAAGGCTTGTGTAAAAAACATTTACGGTCTGTCACAATCCAAAAACATAATTCCAACCCTGCTTTAAAAATCCATATTTATGTCTTTTATTTAACTTAAATTGATCACAGAGAATCATGTTGGAGGATTGTCATGTCAAAAGACAAAATGTAACCTTGTATGAAGTCCAACCAGTACACAACTCCAGAGACATTTAGGTGAACATAATTAAACGAGGCAAGGGAAAACAAGACATTTTAAAGCATAAACTGTGCAATTAAAACATAAATGATCATTTTTAGTACAGTTTATTTCCTTCCCTCTCAAAAAAAAAGGCAGAACAAACTTTAAATACTGCATAAAAAGGGAGATGGTGGCCCAGTAAAGAGTGGATACAGAACACTGCTGTCTCTGACTTCTCCTCATTTCCAGATCTTCCATGTGACCTTTAAAAATGTTTCTACTGATTTGTCTTCAAAGAATCTCTTTCTGAAAGACCTGAGCGGTACCAAGTAGTCTGCATACAGTGCATCAAGTTACAACCAAATCCTGACATATACAGTACTAACTGTCTATCACCGCCAAGTATGCATCATCACTTATTTGTAAAAACCTGCCTCTAAAAACCACGTTTGTAGATTTCTTAAAGGCAACTTTCTCCTGTTTGACTACCTGTAAATTACCTATTAAACATAAATAAAAAACAAGGTACAACACAGGACTTCAACATGATAAAAACAAGTAAGTATTGAAAGTTAATAGATCAAAAACATCACCCCAGACTAACACTGTAGTTACTGCAATAAGTAAGGAATGAGTCGGTAGTGTTATTCCATGGAATTGTCGTGTATTGGTGCCTTATTTTGCCTGCTATCTGAACTGACTTGCTGGCTGTGACCTATGACCTTCCTCCAGGCTTGAACAGTAGACATGGTCAGGTGAACTATATCACAGTGTCAAGGCATAGCATGGCTCATCATGGCAGAAAACAGATGTAGCACCTGATGGTGTAAAAGAGGTTAAGGATCTTTTTAAAAAAACAAAACAAACAAACCCCGAAACAATAAGTCCATACATGGTAGTTGTAGTAATGCAACTAAGACATGAGTCTCAGTGGATTTCTGTCTGTGAAGGCAACACAAAAATAAAACTATGACATGGAATACTAAGTCTGAAGTAATGTAGCGAAATCTAAGATGTCCCATCGGTGGTTAACACGGGTGCTGGAAGTTGACTCTATTCCTGATCCTCAAATGAAAAGCAGGATAGAAACATGTGAGTCTGTTTCCTCTCGGCTTGGGTCTGGAGTCTCCTGCTCGTGTTCGTCTTCAGTCCCTAAAACTGTCTCGGATTTCATCTAATTATTTTTCAGCCATTATCATTTTTTTTTTTTTTCACAATGTGCAGTCTAATTAGTTCCAAATGTCATGAGCCTCCTCCTCCTCACTTCAGTTTAGTGGGACAATCTCTCTGCTGTACAGCTTCAGGGACTTCCATGGGAAGCATTGTGGGATCAGGTGAAGCGGGCAGAAAAGGCCAGTGGCATGACCGGTTGGAGCCGGGACTTCAGCTGTGGTAGCTGGGCACGGCTGCCTGCTTTTGGGACAGACGTAACAGCTCCTCTCTGATGGCCTTGATCAGGGAGGCAGAGGACTGGATGGGAGGAGATGTATCCAGGGGCGGAGGAGATGTCAGATAGCTCACGCCTGCAGAGTCTAAGTGGGGAGGGGGTGCCGTGGGCTCCCTGATTCCACTCCTGTGCATCTGAAAAGAGGATGAGAGGAGGTCAGGGCAGTCCAGGAACTGAAGGCAGGTAGAAAGGGGTGCATGGACAAAAAGAGGTCGAATGAAGAACGAAAATAGAGACGAATGCAAAAAGAATATCAAGTATCAAAATATCAGAAAAATATTTCACTAAAAACATCAGAAGTCAGTTTAACTCAAACATGAAATAGTTTGTACAGACAGAAAAAACAGATAAACCCACTGGATCTTTTTCTGGTTCTCCCCTGGAGGGACTGTCGTCATGGTAATGATTCCAACCTATGCCTCCATTTTGGCCTGGAGCAGCTCGGATCCCTGCTGGATAACCATTCATCCGGCTGGACAAGCCCACCTGTGTGAGATGGTGGAGCTGGGCGCCTACACACAAACACACGTCATAGCATAGAGTCATGTCACCCGACACTCAATCCTCAGCAGCCCCTCTAGTATACTTTAACACAATCAACTTAGTCTGAAAACCACTCTGTCGGTTCTCTATATGCTGAATCAATTTCTATCACTCGTAGTCACATGATGATGGAAGTATAACGTCACCAGACAAGGCCCGTTCAGTTTGACAGATTTGTGTGTTCAGTTCATTGAATGTTAGCAGAATTGGGGGGGGGGGAGGAAGGAAAGGATTTGTTTCTGACATGTGTTTACGGATTATTCCAGTGTGGTTAGCCCAAATGGAAACGTTGCATTTAGACCAGACAAATAACCTAAATTAGCTATTTGCAGCTACTGAAAATTGAAACCAGATACAAGCAGTGAGTGAAGCCAATTGATGCTTTAGTGTTGCTATAGGATTTTGTCAAGTTGAAAATGTCCGAGGCTGTGTATTAGGAGCCGGTCCATCAACATGCCTGTAGTTCCTTTCACCAGGTGGGACATATTGTCTGCTTGTAATTCCATTTTAAATGAAATGTCTTTAATATGGAGGAAGGAGCAGCGCTGTGGCCTCTGCCATCCAGAGGTGACCTAACATGAACTGTGCCTGCAGACATTTCTTATAGAGTCAATAAATAACATTGTTGAAGGGATTTGCTTCTTTAAATCTTTGCATGTGGAAATGTAGGCAAGGTGAAAATGTGATCTAAAATATAAAACACATACTAGGTTTCGCATGCAGACCAGAGCAAACAGTCTGGAGCCATCAGCATTAGTAATTCATTAGCGGTCTAATGCGTGTGCATGAGCCATACCTGTACTTCCCCCCACTGGACGCGGTCTGGCAGACGACGGCAGCTCGTCGGCGTACAGGCCCCTGCTGGAGTACAGGCTGTCTGGCTGGAGCTGCTCGCAGTGCCCTGCTGGTTCTCCTGGTGGCAGGTAGCTGGAGCCAAGGCCCTGCCTGAAACACAAACAAAGTCATTTTCTCTCTTTTAGTTATGCTATAATCAAACCTGCTTTACAACCAATGTGTGAATCCTCCACAGGTCACAGTTCAAGGCTTTTAGTGGAAAACATCCAGCTCAACATTTCCTACTAACAATATGTAATCCCTGTTTTCAATGCTGCATGCATCATGTTTATGTTGAGTCATCTATGACCTTCTCATTATATTCTTAGTCAATCACCCTCATTGTAGTGTCTTCAAAGCACTAAATCTATATTTTACAATAAAACTGCTCTCATTCGGATCAAGTTGGCTTGAAAATCGTACAATCATGCAAACAGTTGTTTGAAAGCTGTGCTGTGTTATGGCTTTAATGGAGCCAGCTGAGACCTCTTCCTTAGACCCAATCCATTAAACCAATAAAATAAAGATGACTCTTCCTTCATTATTCATGAGTTCCAACAGCGCGGATGCAGCCGAGGAAAACATTCACACGGGGGAAGTGGTGCGGAGATCAGGCTGCAATTACTTACAAGATATCTTTTCTAGCTTTCAGAGGTAGACGTGGATGTAAAATGTAGCATGAAAGTTATTGATTTATACGTAAATGCTCTGATATTGTGATTACCTGGGTGTCAGGCCTTGGATGGATGCAGAGGACAAATCCAGCTCAGAGAATCTCTAGAGAAAACAAGAAGTAAAACACAAGACAAAGATCTGAGGTACAGTTTAAAACTATGTGTTGGCAGCTCTTGTAGAGGATTAAGATGTAGCAGATAAAAATAGTTTCATCTACAGAAAGTTTGATATGGAGGGTGCAAAAGGAAAGACATTTTGCATCCACTACTAAGTATAGAAGGTTCAGGGAACGGGGCTGACAGCTAACTATGTATTCAGCATCAATCATTTAACCAAGCATGGGGTTTTGCTGGATGTGTTTCTTTTTTACAACATGAGAAACCTTCAAAAAAAGATCCAGAAAGTGGCTTTAGAATGAAAAATAATTAATCCCCTTAGAAAACTTATGAAAGAATAACCGATTATACATATAAACCTCTAATCTATTATAAACAATAGCCTCTCTCTATATCAGTCATCTGAACTCAACATCCGTGTTTGTACACCAAACAGAAATTTTGTCCTTTGGTCTTGACGGCTGCAAAAAAACATCCATATTTAATAATGTAAATAAACTCTTAGATAGCCCACAGTCAATCCGGATCACATTTTAATGCTCATTTAGGTTCATATTCGGCTGAAGTTCTGCACTTTGGTCAACTTTGTTGTTTTTAAAGTGCATAATATTATCAGCTGAGGAACATGTTTAAAGTTTTTGGCCGTAATTCAACTAAACACAGCCTCCAACAAGTGAGGACTGCATGGTTGCATCCATAAAGCACGGATGCGACCATGCAGTCAGAATGCAGGCCGGGGATCTAATATGAGCGATTAAGTGGGGAAATATATTTTCAGCTTCCTGAAGCCACTTACAAACTGCCCTGTCTTCTCTAAACGGCTCATAACTCTCCTGCTCACATTACACTAACTGGCACTAAAAGCTTTTATCTAATTTTAGTTACGGTTTCTGAACCTCAATATGCATTCGAAAGCAGGATTTATGCTATTGATAACTTCTACTTTGTGTCTTTGCAGCTCCACCCACAGCATGAAACACTGAATGTGGTAGCATGTTGGAAGCTTAGCTCGCTGCGTTAACAACATGGCATGAACAACTTTTCAGGTTTTTGTACGGCTGCACTTTCTTTGAAACCATGACCACGACGACAGAAACAAATGCAGATAAGGTTTTACTGCTGCAGGGTCATAGGAGTACTGTACTGGACTGTATATAGCTGTTGGGGGTTGTAAGGTCACAGATCCGCGGGGAACAACAGATGGAGGAATGCTTAACTGATTAGTTTGCTAAGAAGACACAATGCAACTTAAAGCTTTGGGCTTCATGGTGTGAATGAAAGGAGAACATCTTGAGAAAGGGAGAGGGCTTTCCATGTGTCAGATAATGTTAGAGAAAAATCTGGAGATGGCCTATAATCACGTATATTGTAACATCATAGAGGTGAAGCTGACTGGATAAATCAACATGTCTACTTACACCAGGGAGTGGGCCTAGACCTTGGTAAGAGGGGCCCCAAGCTCTAGGGCCACGGCCTGGAGGGCTGGAGCCCTGGTGGTTGTTGTTGTTGACCCCTGGGAGAGTAATGCCTGCTGTGCTCCCCTGAGAGGTGGGCGACACGAGAGCAAAGGCGTCGTCTAACAGGGAGTGCATCTGCTGCCGCGCCTCCTCAATGGAGGGCTGTGGAGGCATGTAGGGGGGTGGGGGAGGGGCATGGCCTGGAGGAGAGGAAGCAGGGCCAAGGAAGACATCATCTGTGGGGGAGGGGCTCCTGTGAGGGGATCCTGGGCCTTGGTCAGGGTCCGACTGGAATCAACACAACACATTTACATGTATGGGGGGGGCTCAGAGAGAGGGAGTGGTGTGATGATGTTGGGACACGTGTGTGTTACTCACCACGAAGGCCACGTTGTTGATGCCAGGACACTTTCTGTAAGCGGCGTCGCTGTCCTCAGAGATGAGGTGGTCTTTGTCTGCTTCCATCATGCCTCCGTTCAGCTGATCCTTCAGTCTCGGCTTAGGAGAGCGCCTCCCCCGAGCACTGACAAACAAAGGCAGAAATATCGAATCTTTTTAAACTTTACTTCTTTCATTTTTTATCTTTTTTTGCTTTGCAACACACACAAAACAATCCCTGAGCAGAAGGTATGAGCACGAACCTTTTCTTAGGTTCCATGAAGATGGGGGGCATCTGAGCATCTGGGTCCAGGATCTTATCGATTTGTGTCTGTGCTTTTTGGTAGATCTGATCCTGGTCCTTTGCATCTCCGAGGCCACCCACCATGTCGTCCATTGCAGGGAAGTCATAGTGGCCCTTCCTCTTGGCGCGCAAACGAATCTTGTTACGATGGTGTTCAATTTCGGACTTGTGCCTCAACGCTACCTGAATCTGAGAATGAGAGCATCTCATCAGGAAACATCCCAAACATGCCGAGTCCAGACACAATTATGATCAGGTGATAATGAGTCAATAACTGCATCGTTCAAAGAGGTTGGAACCCGTATATGATTGTACTTTGAGAGAAGCAGTTTCATTTTCTCTCTACTGTCCACAGATCCATGTTTTAGAGCTTCCATAACAACTTGTACTGCAGTGCTTGCACTGGTTTAGTTTTCAGAAACAACCGTCTTAAATCTCTATAAAGCTGGAGTGAAGCCATCTGGCATTAATAAAAATGCCAGTGGACTTAAGTACACATTTGGACCTTTTTCTTCCTTACTGCCTTGCAGAACACAATCTTGTAAAGCAGAAGAGCGAGAGAAGCAAACCTCTTTGCTGATTTGGTTTGTATCGGACAGTTTGCCGTTGATGGGCGGGCTGTGCAGCGGCGGGACAGGCATGGGCTGCATTGCAATGAGCTGCACTTTATTGGGTAGTCTCCGGCTTGCGTCTGTGGCGCGAGACATCCGATCGACGTGCTCGAATATGGAGGCTGAGGACAGCTGCTCGCTTGCCGCCCCATTCATAGGTGGAGGACCTGAGGAAGAAAACAGGAAGGCGGGATAACGTGGGTCAGAGCGGCCTCAGCACCCTGCAGGCAATACAAATAAGACTTAATAATTCAGAAGGACATCTATCGTGTAGCAGTTACATATCTTCTACTTCTACGATCTCTAACAAAAGTGAGGGGGAAGTGTTTCTGAACAAAGATTTCCATTTATAAAAGTTCAACTTCATCTCAGACAAAAGTTTTGGGCCTTTGTTTTGTTTGGGCTCAGCAGACAGTGATGGATGGCGAGAACGATCCAGGCTCAAAACTAGCACAGAAACATAAAAAAGACAAGACAGACACAGCTGCTGGAGGTCAAGCCCGACATCTATGTGGACAGACAGAAAGTAGACAAACTCTTACCTATTCTATTCTTGCCTGCAAACCGCAACAGAAAAAGAAAGAAAGTCTTATAAAAAGGAGGGAAAGAGATCAAGTAAGAACAAGATAAAAGTAGTTTCTGTGCAACAGGAGAAAAAATGTTTGAGAGTTGAGAGTCCTGGCCAAGAAGACTGCGTTAATAAGAAGAAACGTAGCCATGCGGGGGCAAAGAGAAAAGAGAGGAAATTCTTTTTGTTAGCTCTTCAGGTCATTAGTCATGAAAAGGAAAGGAGACTGGTTAAATGAAAGATGTCACATACTTGTTTCCTACAATCTAACTCTACCTCCAGTTCTACTAAGAACAAAGCAGAGCCATTCCTGAGTGTGTGAGTCAGCCTGTGGGCTGTGTGACCGTGTCTGGCTCGGAGTGGCACTGCTCCCATCTATCAACAAGCTGTCAGAAAAAATTACTTTGCCCATTTTTTTGTTTTTCATTTCCTCCTAAATCCCCTCTCTGGACTGATTTGACCACAAACAGACTTCCTATAGTTGTTTAACTGTTCCTGTTGAGATTTTTGTCACATCTTAGTCTGATGCGCTTTTTTCTGCTCTGGCTTTTTTCTAACGCCTCTGCTGCTTTCCTGCCCTCAATGTGGCCTTCTTGTCAATCAAATGCTGCCAGTTTGAGCTGCTCTTTGTTTATCTCTTCATCTCAGCCAAGTCCCTTCAGTTTCCTCCCCCCCCCTCCCTCACACACCCTCCCCCTCCATGTTCGCTTTCTGTGTTTGGAGGAGCGATGTTGAGCGTTGCCAAGGCCACTTGCCATTTAAAACATTGATGGGGACCTTACGGGTCTGCTTGCTGTCGCTGGGCGGGGCCTGGGCTCTCAGGTTTTCCTCCGTCGATTCCCGTTCACTAGAATGATCACTCACCACCGAGTCACCGTCTGACGGGGAGATCCTACGCAGAAACAAACACACACACACTTTCATGAATAATAGAAGCCTATGAATGTCCTAGCATGCTGAGGCGTCATGCATAATCAAAAAACAGGGCTCTTCCAAATAGGTAAAAGCCGGGAGGAGGCTTCTGAGGAAGGATTTCTATCAACAGACTGTTTAATCTGTTTCATTTGTCTTGGGTAACAGTCACGTTGGGAGACCTTTCTTTCTTTTCCTCTCCTCTTTAATTCAGTTTGGTGCCGTTTAGTACGTTATCAGTGATTCACATGTTCTTTTAATTAGACATAAACAGGAAATTTAGTGAGTATACAAGATATGTCATATGGCTGGAAGTAAAAATGAAATGGTGAAAGAAAGAAAAAATATTGGATCTCATTATATTTATTATATTCTAAGTAAAACAGACTTGTTGGCAAAAGCAAAAGCAGATCCTTCACTCACAGGTTGACTGTGTGTCCCTAATAAGGTGAGCGTTAACAACCTTAATGGCATTAAACTCTGACATTAAGCTCTATTAAGAGGAAAAATTAAACCGAAAAAACATGGATTGCTTATCAGTGTGCGAGACACAGAGAAACAATGTAGTGACGGTTAAAAGCAGAGTGGTGATAACTGCGAATGACTCGGTCATGCCATCCTTCCCTTTTTACCCGAGTATCTCACTAAGAACCGGTGAAGCATAACAGAGATTCAGGGCTTTATACTGTATAATGTGAATAATCCATACAGCCGTAACCTGGTGCATTTCCTTAATATCTATCTGAACTCCCCATTGGCTGTTTCTCAGACACCGTTCCTCCTCCCGCTCCCTTCCACTAGTTCCGCTTACCTTTCCCGCCTTCGACCGCTGCGTGATGCCTTCGTAGAGGAGGCAGAGGTTTTGGACTTGGGTGTGAGGATTTCACCATTTTCAGATGGACTGAAGCCATCTTTAATGGACACGGGGAGGGGCCCAGAGCCAGGCCCTGGTGGGACGGGCTCCTGGATTACCATGACATCATCTTTACTCTGCTGGCCAAGATGAAGCTTGGCAAAGTCAAAGCCTTTCACACTGGGAGCCTGTAACTGAGGAGAGGAGCAGCGGAGAAAGAAAACAAGGAAGGAAAAAGTAAAAACAGAGAACAGAACGAGGCAAACGTGATGGCGGCCGCAGAGTATTAAGGATAAAAAAATACATATCCAAGGGTTAAACTATGACGCGCCAGATGTTCTAATACAAACAGAGAACTGAACATGTAGAGATGGTACACTGAAATCCCAGCTCAGAAATGAGAGCCATTACACAGAAGTATGATCTAATTAAGCTGGATAACAGAAGTATGGGTTTCCAAGAAGGAGACAGACAGACAGACAGACATTAACGAATGAAGTAAAAGTCTACGAGTCTACGAGAAAGCAGGGACAGAGAGAGCTTTGGGTAAACACTGAGCTTCTTGCTTTCCTTTGAGGTGGTGGGGGTGGAGGCTTGAGATGGAAGCAGTGAGCCTATTTCTGTGCAAAGCCCCTCAGGACCTTCCAACAGCAAAGAAGGAAACAGAGGATGTAAGATCTCTGCATGTTTGTGACACTGCGATGTGGCTACAGGAGAAGAGAGGGGTGACATGACATCTCCCTGTTCATTCTCAACGCTCACTGGGCATGCCCAAGCAAACTGTGCAGCTTAGAAGCGGCTTGTTGGTATGAAACTGCTAATCCAGCGTGATAGTGCTAATCCTGGGAGCCAATAAGTGTGTATGTGTTTGTGGGGTTTTTTTGAGCATCATGGCACATGGACACGGTCGGGTCTTTGAGGGGGAGAAGATTGAAAAAGCTGCAGCTGAAAAGTGTAAACCCAGTCTCATTCTAATTAAAACTGACACTGAATGACACAAACAGGGCTAATGGCATTATTTTGACTAATTACTACTCAGCCTGGACTCAGGGTCAATTAGGGAATCACTCACAAATAAGCAGTTTGCCACATGCAGAAGTATATACAACATCTGCTACTGCACAACACAGCGACTAGAAACACACCACAGTCCACAGCGAAATCTGGGATTCGGGATCTTCACGTCTGTTTACACAAACAAGCACTAGTCTCCACGTCTACAACACCATGTACCTCCTCCTTGGCTCTCCTCCCTTTAGATAAACCTTTCATCTTCTCCCCCGTCTTCATCCCCCCCGGTTCCTTTAGGACAGCTTTGCTCTCTTGTCGCCTTTGCTCTTGTGATGTTGTTTCTTTCTTTTTAAGTTTCCCCTTTTCATCCTCATCCTCTTCTTCATCTTCAGAATCCCATTCATCTTCTTCCTCTTCTTCTTCTTCCTCTTCCTCCTCCTCCTCCTCTTCTTCTTCTTCCTCTTCCTCCTCCTCCTCCTCGCTCGTACTGTGTTTGCTCTTGGGAGGAGCTACTGGTTTCTAAGCAGAAGCAATGATGGATAGGAGAAATGGTTCTAGTGATGAGGCAAAATTGGGTTTTTTTTTAACGGTTCTGCAGGTTCCACTCAATTAAATCTGACTTTGTTAAATAATTCTGCAATATTTAACAGAAAAAAACTACAAATGAAGTACTTTAAAAACACAGAAACTATGCTTGACTACATTTTCTACAAACCACCAGACAATGCTCTGTACCTTCCCCCTTTTAACCTCCATCTCCTCCCCTTCCTCCTCCTCCTCTTCTTCCTCCTCCTCATACTCCCCCTCTTCATCTTCACTAAACTCAATATCCCCTTTAGCCTGAGGGAGTGGTTGGCGAAGAGGGCTCCTTGATTCACTGAATGACGTAGTGGACTGAGAGAAGAGTAGTGGTGTTAAGTGACAGATAAGTGGCCGTGTGGCTGTTACGTCTGCACATTAGATTCACTCCTAATTTAAAAAAATATATATATATACAAGTGGATGAGTAAAAAGATGAGTAAAAGCTAAACAAAAGACAGAATGATCAAACAGTAGGCTTTGATGTGGAAAAATTCACATGCAACTCCCCAAAACAGGCTGGTTGCATTTCAGCAAACACAAACAGAAGCATATATGTTTCATTTAGGTCTGGTGGAGTGTTTCTGTGGTGTGTGCATGCAGGACATTAGTCCTGTGACTCCAGTGTGAAGTGAAAGATCACTACAGTTGTGCAACACCCAGACAGACTCAGTCTCCAGCCTGGTTTCCATTCATTACTGCAGGACCGGCAGAGGCACGGAACAGCAAGTAGCCGAGCTAAGTGAAAACAAACTCTAACCCCCTGGGAAGAAATTACAATAAATCCCGCAGCATTGAGCATCCTCGGGGGGGAAAATGGAAAAAGCTCGCTAGAGAAATGACTTTAATGTCGGAGAATATCTGAGATATCAGTCGCCGTGAGTTTATGGTTTGCTTTCATCTTTTAATCCGTTCAAGCTCAGATGTGATTTGTAAAGTTATTTCCAGGCCCTTTAATAAATATCAAGTCTTTGGCTCCTGTGGGAAGTTTTTCTGTTTCCATTCACCTTTTCTTACAAGTCAAAAGGGGAAATAGAGAACTGGCCTCTCTCAGACTAGAGAATAAAAAGCTCTTTAGCTCTTACTAGAAAACCAGAAGAGTCATCATAATGTGGCATTAGTCGCACATGTTACCTCCTCAGTAATGATCCAATCCATTCCTTCACCACATATTATAAACTTGGACCTTGAACAAATGTTTGCACAATCACATCATAACAAAAAGATGTCAAACTTTACAGAATAGCTTGGTTGTTAAATATCCAGGTTATGGATGGAAACTATGTAATGCCAGTACATTCAGTGTGACTAATGATTTAATTTGCCTTTGCTTCTTCTTCCAGATAACTTTAAATAAACCAATCAGCCACTACATTAAACAGAGTGAATAACCTGTATGTTGGTAATGAATGTGGACATTTCTTTGACATTACTTTGAACCTGGATATTTCTACAGGCCAAGCACACCCACCCTCCCCAGGAAAATGCCTTCCCAAGCAGAAAAAAGGTTCAGGAAAAATGAAAAAGAGCCCAAGGTCCCAGTCTCTAAACTCCCCAAATCCCAATTTGATGTGACACACAAGGGATGTAACTAAATAAGCTCAATCCCTGGAGTCCCTGGCCCACAACCCTCACAAGACACCTGCAAAAGGTCCTTTGGTCATATTTTGGCAACACACGAGAGACAAATACAAGGTCAACTCATTTAACTTTGGGCAAAATCAGAGGCAGTACAAATGCAAAAAGCAGTCCTATTATAGGTAAATTCAATCATTTCAAGGTATAAAATGCTTTTTCATTTTCAAAAGCAAGATGAGGCGAACTGGAAACTGCAGAACAGGGTCGCTGGGGCTTTGAGCAAAGACGTGCAGGAAAACATCAGAAATGTTTTTAACAGAATTAAAAGAACAGCCAAGACTCATCTCATTTTCCAGCTACTTCATGAGTTATAACCCTACATGTGTACCTTAATAAGTCTCTCTTGGAGTCATTACATTTTTACTATTCCCATCTATGAGAAGAAATGATAAAATTCCCTCCGTACAGCGCTGCACCACATTCATGCCGATGACAGATACACCTAATTAATCAGGAGGTCATTTAAATTTAAAGTGCTCACATCTTTCTTCCTAGTTCTGGACATTAGCTGAATTCAGCTGTTCTACACAGAAAGCAGTGATGCTTCTGAGCTGGTTTGGTCATTATATATAATATAGAGTGCCAATGTTTAGGAACTATTAGTATAATTGGGGCAACAATTATCTCACGTATTATGATATCTTTAAAATACATATTTAAGCTGATGAAAATGTCTAATTAAAGATAAAATGCAAATCATTTCGGTGTATTTGGTTGTGTTGCAGCTG
>JAOXYM010000010.1:30792501-30812501 GCA_028567055.1 Leptatherina wallacei | reverse complement strand
ACACACACACACACACACACACACACACACACACACACACACACACACACACACACACACACACACACACACGTGTATATATATAAAAGCCATTAAAACATGGAGATGCAATTCTCGCCATAACACCGCAGCGCGTTCATGTACGTTCACGCTGCCTCCTCCTTCCTCTCTGAGCCTTTGGCCCTCCCTCCCTGTAAAAGGCTACAGCCAGTGAACAATGGCAGCGTGTATTTTCGAAGCGAAATGGTGGAAACACCTGAAGACGACCAGGATCCGACATTATCTCTAAAAAAAACCAAACAGTCGTTGGTGGAGAAGTTGTCGGATAAAGAAAAGGGTAGAACCCAGATAAACTCTGGCCTTGTATTTCACTTTAGCACTGCGAAAGTTAAAGGCCGTGACCCTGGAGCTAGCTCTTCTTCTCCTGGACAGGTAAGTAAAATAAGGTCAAATATCAAATTATCGTTAACGCCATCGACGTAATTCCAAAGGATTCTGAAATCTGAAACGTGAACTAGTGGCGGAGGTGTCGCTACCGTAATGTGCCGTATATCAGTGCAAAGCTGCGCTGTTAAGTGTTACAGTAACGTTAGGCACACGTTGCCATGTCAATTAAATTAAATTTAATATTACAATCATAGCAGTGAGTGGAGAGCAGAAGTAGAGGGAGGTGTGGCTCACGACACGCATTGTTTTGGCCTACAGGAGGTGCATAACAGCAAACCTTCCGGTGAAAAGGCTTGCTGTAGGACACTCGATATAAATGGTTTCCCACAGGAGATTTAATTTGGTTTAAAATATCACGGTTCAGTCACTGTGTAACTCAGCTGCCCCTGAACATCAGGTAGAAGTATAAAAGAGATACTCACGCTGAGCCAAAATGCCCTGCACACGATATCCCAAGACAATGGCAGCCCTCTGAACGTCCAGGCTGTTAAGCAGGTTGGCTGTTTGGACTGCAGGCATCCTCTCACCACTGGGACCCTCAACAAAATACACCATTTCCAAGGGGTGGTCCGCATCCACCAGCCGGCTCACACTTACAACCTGGGAGAAGAGAAGGAAGGAAGGAAGTGTGTCACTTATCCAAACATCAGTATCAGATCATGAGGTATATGAGCTTATGCAGGTATATCAGACAGTTAATTTCTGACAGTTCAGATGAAGAGAAAGTAAGAAAAACATATACTTATACTAATAAAAACACACAAATCTTTATAAATGTTTATAATATAAATGTTATAAAAGTTCCAAACACAGATCCAATATCTGTAATCATCACATTATTTCCAAGTCCACGTTTTCATTTTGATGTTCCCGTTAGTTGCTCTGATGTGAAACATTTGTGGCTAACAGGCAATGCTCAGACAGCTGGAAAAAAAAGCGCTTCCAAAAATGAACATAGGAGTCATGGATCACTTTCTAAATGAGGACTAGAATGTCTGATGAAAGTCTTAATGAGCAAAGTGTCACCATGTCAGTACTAAAAATGACTTTTTAATGGACAATGGAGTGCCTCATTTTCTGTGGAACACCATAACTTTGATTTTAGTTTATGTGAAATTAGAAACTAAAAAATTTTTAAGCACGGATGATTTCGGTCTGTGATGCATAGAAGCAAATTATAAAAGCACATGATAAAACATTACAGTAAAACTACAAACTTTGCAAATTATTTGGCCCAAATCAAACATTTAAAAACACAGCTAAATAAATGATCTTTTTTTTTGTTGTTGTTGCATTCACACATACATTTACAGAAACTGCGTCATCATATTAGCAACTCACATTCTTCATTCTGATTTAATTAGTCGTGGTTTAAATAATCTCCATGTTGACTACTACATGGGTGCATGCATGTATGAATGCACGTGTGCAGACTCCCGCTGGGTGTCCCGAGGCACATTGCAGTCTGCCGTCTGTATTACTGGAAAGACTAAAGTGCATGTCATGTCTGGACTGACACAGAAAAACGGCTGGGTATGCACGCTCATTCAGGGTCAAATCTAGTCCGTGCACGGTTATTAGAGTGGAAAGAGGGCACTGTGAATGTGTGTGTTGCTGCCCTACCCCCCCCTTTAACCTCCCCTTTTATCTGTCTAGGCAGGCTCATAAGGTATTCTCATAGGTGACAACACTACACTCTTTCTGTCATGACAGTCCAGGTCATCTGTCTGAAAAGCACCGTGTGAATCTCAGATGCTCATTCTGAGCTGCATCTAACCCACGGCATCTAAGGTAAATGTTTAGAATAAAAGTAAATAAATACAATAAAATATCCAAACCAGGCCTCCTCAGTGCACGACCAAGGCAACAAAGAGCTTAAGTGCATGATAATGCATCTGTGTATAACTCGTATGCAGCAGAAAAAACATTAAACTGAAAAGAAAAAATGTTGCCAAGGACTAAAAGTAGGCAATAAAAACAGACACTTAAGGTTCAGCACTAATTTCATCCTTCGTTTTCCCAAAAAATCTCTCCGTGGGTTTTATGGAGACAACAATGTGGGAGCCAGAAAGGTCAGAACCAGTGAGGCTGCAACTCATCCAAGGTTGATATTTATCACTCTGACAGCGCCTTTGTTTAAAGTCCACCTTATGCACTCAGACTCCATAAGGTCAGATCAAATATGCAGCTCATGTCCAAGTATGTTGCTCTACCGGGTCATCATTTTCTAAATCTTTCACCTTGCTTTTCCATGTCTAAATCCAACTGCCCCCAACCCATTTATGCCTCTTCGTCGCTTACAGAAACAACCCTTAAATCGTCCCAAATGCAAGACACGAACCGAGAAAGACCAGATAAATAATTGATCTGCTCAGTTGCTCACAGGCGCCATCGAGTAAAAATAAGAAAAAAAGAAAAAACAACAAGGAAGAAAAAAAGGGAATATGACCCCCTTTAGGTGGCAGTCTTCAAGTGGCCTGTTCCTCGGGTGAATGGGATGCTGTTGCCATGGAGACAGCGCTACATCCCTTACAGATGAGATGAGCAGGTGCAGAGAGGACCCACAAAAGCCAGTACTTGATTAGTAAAGCACTAAGGCTTCCCCTGGTTACCCACACTGCAACACTCATAATGAACCCTCTGTACTCAGCAAGGTAGTTAGAGAGAGCTCACAGAAGGGAATAATAATAGAAATGGAATAAGGAAGGATGTTGTTTTTATTTCATTTAGAAAGTAATCCATAAACAAACTTCTTGTTTTAATTTGAAAAGTTTTGATAAGGAATGACCAAGAACTTGAACAAAAGAGACAGGCTGGTATCTATTTGCTCGGATAAAATCTTATTCATCTTACAATGTGTAAAAATGTGAGAAACGCTTTCTCCTGAGAAATATCCAACAGTAAACAGCTGAACAGCTGAAAAAAAGGTCAAAACTTCTACTCCAATTCTACCTGACTGAAGCATGAAATAAATCTAGAAACATTACCTGAACGCTGTTGTTGCCCATCGTGGTGGCTCTTTTAACACGTCTAGCTAGTCCCATTGCCTCCCCCAGTAACATTGCCACCCGACGCTCCATGTTAGCTTGAAAGGTCCTTTCACCCACTTTCTGGTCCAGCACACCCAGGAGCACTGTGAACACACAGAACAGAAATAATATAAATAAGAAAAGGAACATTTCATTTGCATTGCACCCTATATTTAGAAATAAACCTCAAAGTGCTGCAGAGAAAAAAATAAATAAAAATTAATAACAGGGATTACAAGAAGAGCTAAAAATAAATAATAATTAAAAAAAAAGAAAAGATCAATTTTAAGGCTTGAAGTGTTGAAGCTTGGAAGGCTCTGTAGAACTGGAACCAGTATACCTGTTCTAACCCAGGAGGAGCGAAGCAAATGACTGGTGTTCAGCTCCGGATAATGAAAAGCTATTGGAAAAAAGGACAAAATTACGGTTAAACACAATAACATTTCACCTGTAATTTCATTGTTTGTGATCAGACTCGTAACATAATGAAAACCACTAGATACCCCGGATATAATGATGAGATTTGAAAACGGAAATAGCTTAAAAATACAACCCTGTCGTACTCACGCTCAGCTATCTGAAGTACAGGAAATCCCATGTGAAAGGTGAATTCCACCATAGTGAGCTTCATCAGAGTGTTGCTGACCTCTGACCCCAACAGATAACCTCTTGAACCACTAACTGTGAAAGTGATGTCCACTGGGTTCCTCACTTGCCGTTGGTCCTCGTATTTAGGAGCAGTCATGGTGATATTAACAATCTGAAACAACCCACAGTTACACAGCAAAATGTAAAAATGATATTGCAGTTGGCTATGGAAGATAACTTATACCTAAGGGGGAAAACAAAGAAATAAAGAAAATAGGAGAAAAAAATGCTTGAAACGCCAATGAGGTATCAAGTGGTGTTAGATTGGATCTGCTGTGATGGGATGTGCTTTTAAGCTGAAGAGTCCCAAAGGTGCTGTGCTGTCACTTCCCAGACTTCATGTCATGTTGGAGGAATTTGTACTTTCTAAGAGTTTGTTAGTTCTAGGGATGCACCTAGAGTCTGATACTACGTGGGTGTAGTCATAGTTGGTATTCATAAGAGTTTTCTGATACTACAGAAGCCGATACCAGTGTGAAAAAGAAATGAGGGATGTCAAAATCAACGTGTTGATGCAAAGAGATCAATCTGTGGAATTAAAATGTTAATATTTTTAACACATTAACGTATAAAGACAAAGTTAATACTAATTCCATATTAAAAATCCAAATTTGGCATCATCTCGGTGAGAGAAGCTGATTTTGGGCATGTAGGTGCTTTGTTACAGTGGAGAACCAAATCCTCCAAAAACCCCTTTATCCTTCTTATTTATGAAGAATCTGGCAGTTTTCCAGCCTTATGTTTAGAGGATGGCCACAGGAGGATCCATACTGGTCCAAACTCCTTACCCATCTTAACTGTAATGGGATTTATTAGTACTCAGTATATGTGAGTACTCAAATGTAAGTACTTATACTTGGTTTGAAAAAGTGTGATATTGGTGCATCTGGTTTATTTATTTCAGGATTTGACATATTGTGATTGGGTTTTTATAATAGCATTTTATTTATTTATCCTTTTTATTGTTTTTAAAAGTTTTTTTTAAAGTTAATTCTGCTTTATTATCTGTGGTCTGTGTTTTTGGTTTAGTTCTTTTTACATCATTCTTTCAGAATTTCCCAGAAATGTCCCAGAGGTCCTTCATTACACCAAATGCCGCTACAAGAATTATAATAAATAACTTGATACATATAAGCAGAGTTACATTCATTTTAAACACCTGCTATAAAAGATCTGTAGCTCATAGTGCTTTAGGAACAACTACCTTTGGTGTAGATTACTTTATAACTTTGCAAACCTCTGAAAGCAGAATAGTTCTATAATTCAGACAGGGAAAAACCTAACATACACAATACTCTACGTCTCTTTATAATACTCACAACTGGAGTTCTTAAGAATTATTAAAAAAAAAATCTTTGAGTCTTGTTCATGGGGAGAAAGGAAATATGATAGAGACGGTGTTGGTGAATGTTCCACAGTAACAGTTAAATTATAAAATAAGCTGAGCCTGAGGGGGCCTCAACCCTCGTCTCTGATCAAACCCCTTAGATCTTAGACTAGATAGCAGCTACTTCATCATTATGAGCCCTGTAAGGAATTAAGAGTTTTCATGGTGAGAGTGGAGTGTGGCTACTTAAATCACCGTTAAGAGTTAACAAAAGTCTTAAAGTGTACAGATAGATTAAGCAGGGAGAACAAAATTTGTTATAAAAAAGCAATATCACAATCCAAGTCAGCTCTGCTACAGCGGTTCCAGCAGGGAAATGGTTGAGGCAAACTTTAGTGACTCAGTTTGCTTGCACAAAAAGCAAAACTTAAAGCTATGGTTTCCACTGAAGGCATAGAGCAGTTAGCGGTCAGACGGCTTTAGATCATTGTTATTGGGTAATTAAGCTTAGAGATGCAAAGCCGCAGTGAAAGCATCCTAATAAAAACATCTCGGCTGGAATGCAAATACGCGACTGCCCATGTTCTCCTTGTCTGATGTGGCTCCACTCACGTGGACTGTGAAGTTGGTCGATTCCTTTGAGCGCCGCCGCACTTCAGCAAAGGCCTTGGTCAAACCTTTTTCAGTGCTCTCGCTGAAGTTGCAGTACCGCACATCTATGTGACCAGGAACAAACTGCAGCACTGCACAAAGAGGGGGGAGGCATGAGGAGTTTGAGACAAAGTTAGACTACTTTAAAAATGAACAGATTCAACATCCTTACAGTTTATTGCTTTTGGGAGCTTCAGCAGAAGATTTGATGAGTAGCTGATTTACCTGTGTGGACTTGATATTTACGGTCTGGCATCTTCCAGTTGGGGGAGACAGACAAGAAGCGGCGTCCAGACCTTCGTAGAGCATTGATCACCGATATGGCCGTGTACACAATTGGACCCGAAACCACTCGGAACATAAACTTTGGTGGAGGATCCACTACCTATAAAAAGATGAAAAAAATAATGACAAGTCCCCCATCAGAGTCATTCTTCCATAGCTTCTTCACAACAACTTTCAGCTCAGAAATCTTATAGACAGAGAAGACAAACATCCGAGACAACAGAAAAAGTCTGGACGGGTTACTAAAGATATTCTCTGGAGTTCATGTATCAAAATGGCTTATGTGATACGTGTAAATAAGCAACGGATGTTCCTGTAGGTAACTGTGAATCATGCAGTGTGTACATCCATCTCCTCCCATACACACACCACAGACATACAATCAATTTGCAAGTAGGAG
Organism: Leptatherina wallacei; assembly: GCA_028567055.1. Taxonomy (NCBI): domain Eukaryota; kingdom Metazoa; phylum Chordata; class Actinopteri; order Atheriniformes; family Atherinidae; genus Leptatherina; species Leptatherina wallacei. The sequence goes on along the minus strand of JAOXYM010000010.1, from coordinate 30,805,714 downwards.
GACGAAAAACATCAATCAGTTCAAACTCTTGATGCACACATACACACATTCACACTCATATAAAATTCCAAGTACTGCCAAATAACAAAAGCAGCCACAACAGCTACCCTAGCTTCCCAACATGCTGTGTGGTGTGCTTCAGAGCGTAACTGTGCAGCAACCAATACAGTGTGCTTTATCCCACTGATTTACTGATTGCTTCCTGAAACACTGATCCATGTAGGCTGCATTTGAATAAATAAATAAATAAATAAGTGGAGGTGTGAGTTGCTCTTGGCTGTGTTGGTGATGTTGTTGGTCCTTTAGCTTTGTCACTAATTCTTTGTCACAAAAACGGTTGTTGCTGGTCCCCTCCAGCTCAGCTGATCTGCAGAGATCACCAAATCCAGACATATTGGGCCAGTTTCCTGCAGGTTGTCAATGTGTCCCTGCACACCGGTCTCAAATTAAATGGATCCAACAGCCTATGAAGTTCTGCACAATGATTCATTAATATGAGTCAGGTGTGTTGGAACAGGGACACATTGACAACCTGCAGGACACTGGCCCAACACGTCTGGATTTGGTGATCCCTGATCTATAGGAATTTCTAGGGGCTATGCACTGTTAGGTTACTGAATGACATCACCAAAGTCTGTCTGCATTGGCTATACACCCAAAAATCCTTCACTGTGTGGGGTGAGATTAATTCAGATGCATATGCTACCATATAAAAGATGTAACAAATTATGCATTAAAAAAATAACTCCTACATACAGTTTAACAACAGTCCACTCAATCCAGAATAACCTCATTTTCAACATTTAAATTTACATGACATTATCATTGCACATGATGTTTGTCCCATTTAATATTTTTCTCTATGTTGCATATTATCATATTAAAATAAAATCATGAACATTTACCTGCACTTCCACTGACTTGTTGAATTCCGCTTTCAGTATGTCTCTGATTTGAGATTTAGCATACCCGACAGTGGCCCCAGAAGGAAAAGCTTGCACAGAAAGCAGAGATTTGATGTTTTAGTCATTCATGTATCCATATTCAATTTAAATGATCCTTTTAAGTTAGACACATTTAAGTGAAACAAAGTAAAAAGTAAACATCAAACTCACCAATCTTTGTTAGATAAGCGGGACTGTCGTGTTTGCAGAGGTACTGCCTTGATGTTGTCGTAGTCGTGGTCTTATAACTGGTTGTGGAGATGATGTCGACTCTAGTTGAGGTTTCAGTGGTGGCAACAGTTCCAGTAGTAGCTTGATGAGTAGTAGGCATGGCAGTCGTAATTGTGGGTGCCCCAGAGACTGTATTAACTTCACTGTTTGTTGGGATTGAGGTCATTGTGGTTAAGATGTCAGCTCCATCTTCAGTCATGCCCTGATCACCCAGCATAACTGGGGGAACAGAGGTGACGTTGTGTGTTGAGGAATCAGTTGGAACTGAAGTCATATTGAGAGCTTGTTCAGTTGCAAAAGTTGAGTCTTGGGAAGTTAGTTCTGTTATGCCAGCAGTGTCGTTGGCAGCAGGTGGAGTGGGAACAGGTGTGAAGGCTATGGTTGCAGTTAAGACAGCAGTGGTGTGCATGGTACTTTCTGAAAAATAATCTGTAACAAACCATTGAACATCTGTCAGAGAGGAGGAAGATGTCAGATCTTCTGGCAGCAAAGGTGTGGCACTGGGCTGCAACGCCTCTGTAAGTGGAGTATCCACACCTACAGTGAGTGTATATGCAGACAAATCTGTGGTGGGTACCTGACCCCCCAATGTGGAAGAGGAGGGATCAATGAAGTGGGTTGGGACTATAGATGGATGGAGAAAAGGCTGAGAGACATTGATCAGCTGAGGACTCTCCTCTGTGGTTGCTACTGTGGTTGATTCATCATGAGGCTCAAACCCTGACAGATCACTGGAAGACTCTTCTTCTGACAGATTAGCATCACTGGTGAAGCCAGTGGTGGGTGTAATCTCTGTGGAATTGCTAAACACTACGGTAACATTCCCTCCATGTTCAGCTCCAGCTGCTGAACTGTTGTTCTCCTTGGTCAACTGAGTGGTGTAATACTCTAAGCTGTTCATATCCGGTAAGAGGACATCTGTTGGTTGAATGGTGAAACTATCTGCCCAGTCTATGTCTGATTCATCAGATATATCAGTGTTGGGTGTGGGAGTAGGGTCAAGAGTAATGTGAGTGGTTGTAGAAAATGGGGAAGGATAAATGGATCTATGTGGAACAACAGCGCTGTATGCTGTCATGAGACTGGGAGAAGATGAGACATAAACAGGGATTAAGGATGAAGGGGATATTCCCACTCTGGAAGGAAAGGATGTGTCATAGCTTTCTGTGTCGTCCTCCAGGTCATACTGGTCAGAGGGCACCTTGGTGACCAGAGAGTACTCATCTCTGTCTGAATCGTAGAAAGACATTGTCTCCAGGTAGTCTCCAGACCCCCAGTCCACATCCATGGTGTTGGTGGGATAAAAGTCCTCTGGAGACATTTCAGTAGGTTCAGATAAAGGTGATGGAGGGTGGGGTGTGATAAAAGGCACATTGTACCCAGGAGATTTAATCTTATCTGGGCTGGGCAGCATGTTTATGTTATAGACAGGCTTGCTGTCCACCAAGGGGACGATGCTGGGTTTCAGATGACCTGAATCATCTCTTTGACTGTAAGATTCATCAGCCAAAGAGTCAAAAAAAGACAATTTTGGAGGTTCAAGAGGCTGGCCAGTTGTTAAGGTCATGATTGGAAGAATTTGCTCTGATTTCACATCCTGCTGCTTGCTAGGAGTTACTTTCTCCTCAAAATGAAGACCAGAATGAGGTGCTGATCCTGTAAATGGAGGGGGGCTTAGGGATGTTATGGATGTATTTGTCTGTAATTGCCTGGATTTTGGAGAAAGAGAGGACGTCTGGTAGGCTGAACTGGTCCTGGCCATCTTCCAGTCTGTGGGTTGTTTAGCTGATTCCTCAGATTGTGGAATAGACTCCAGAACAGTTTCCAAGGTTTTTAATAATGGAGTTGTTAGAATATGAGGCTCTTCTACAAGGGCATCGCTTGGCGTTTTGGATTTGGAATTTTCATATGCATTATGTCCCCATTGAAAGGGCATTGTGTCAGCAGTCCTAGCTTCATCAGTTGGTTCGGGAATGGATGACAGGGCACTGGGTGACTCTGGCCTTTTAAAGGTAGTATAATGTGAGTTTGGTAAGGCTGATGGCGATGATCCTGTTGGAATATCTCGGAGAAATCCCATGGGGTGGGGTGTAGAGTCCGACAGAGATTCATCTGCACAAAAGTAAAGATTGTGTATCAGATTGTGCCGGATAAAAGAAAAGAAAACCACGAGAAGACTACTTCTATCACATGCTATCCCCAATCTTGTGAGTATAAATAAACCAATACATGGACACTTAAATAACTTTGGCATAGCAGTTTAAAGTATCAGTTTTAAGATTCAGTTAATACATTTCTAAATTCATGAGAGTTTACTCGTTATCATACTTCAGCTTGACTGTGTTGTCCCCACTTCTCTGCTAATGGCTATCATGAACACAAATGTGCAAAGATAGTATATAAGATCACCATTTTCATCATTTATGTCATCCCTACTATGGTACCACTGGAGCAGCTTATTTGTATGTGGTCACCCTTAAACACAGCTCAGTTATACAGTACATGAAGATGTATCAGAGATCTCAAACTCTGGGCCTTCAGGGTTTTAGATGCTTCCATGCTCCAGCTACTTCTCCAAAATTAAAAGTATCCAGCTGTATGTTGTCAAATAAGACACAATGACCCATTATTTTGAGTCAGGTGTTTTGCAGCATCTAAACTTGGCAGGACAGGGACCCTTGAGGAATGGAGGTTGAGGTCCCTGCTCTACAACCTATGTTTCTGGAAGCAATCCAATCTGTTCAGAGATAAAAAATAAATCAAAAGATAAATGGAGAAAAATAAGAATAACCCTGTTAACAACTGCACTTTTTGATTGATGTCCCTGTGGAGTGACAAAAGAATTAGACTAAATAACTGGTTCAAGTCAAACTACTGGCTAAGATAGTTAATCTTGAAAAAAAAACCCACAATAATAAGGGATTCACATGTTAGAAAAAAATTAAATAAAAAGCTAAGCTATACTAACAATGACAGTTTTCCTCTTGCAGTTTCAAACCACGCTGACATGCGCACTCAGTCCATCTGTCTGGGATTTTACCAATGCATTCCAGAGAGAGCTTTTACTAGCTTTTGTTTGATGATGGTGGCTGATCTTGGAAGTGATGGATAGTGTAATTTTCAAGTCATCGGGAAGCAACTTTTCCTCTTACATACATCATCAAAATCCTCAAGGGTGACATTAGAGAGCCAAAATGTAGAAAATAGCAAATGAAGGTTATGCAATGCTTTTTGAACTGGATTCGAGTGCCAAGACTTTCCGCTCCAAATTGCATAACAGTGCATCATGTATTTAACACTTCGGAAGTACCTTGATTACATTGGACAGTCAGACACTGCTATGTTCAAAAGCTTCATGAACTGAAGTAATTCTTAAATTATTGATGGAAAAGCCTTTGTAACAGTTCCATATAGCTGCATAAGTTTGCCTCTGATACGGCTGGATGTGTCATCACGAATCAGTGACTCCTTCCTGCGGATTTGCTTGGAGAAATCTTTGAACATGGCTGTGTTTCCACAAAAGAAGGACCTAGAAGCTGATGTCAGATAAACGGGATAAACAGCAGAAGATAAGCTGAGTGGTTTGCTTTTTGGGGGATTTTAGATAGTCAAAACAACAGGCTACATGCCACAAACCTACTCTGTTCAATAGGATCAGTGCAAACTGCAAACTTTAAGACTTATCTCTGCAGGAACTAAGCTTTGAACAGCTCTGCTATAGTGACTCAGCAGCAGCTGTAAAGACTGCTGCTCTCTGTAGTTTACAAAAGCTCTGCAGAAACATGCAGTATTGAAAACAACCTCAGAATCATGTGAGGGAGAAGAGTATTTTTAACACCAAGAGGACAGAACAGATCAGTTGTAAAAAGCATCAACACAGAAGATTATACTTGATGTTCAATCGACTGCATTGTTTCCAACAAGCAGACTGCCTGGCTTGGCTCTGGAGAACACTCCCAAAATAATTAGGATTTACACTGGTACCTTAATCAAGTCACTATGCCACAGAAACAGAGCCCATTGGAAAGAACCTGGAGAGGAAAAATCAAGTATTTCCTATCCTGCTCCTTGGCTGCTGTGCCAAGCGTTTGAACCCAGAGGGATGTAGCACAGCTGGGCAGACGCACGTACACAAACATACATGCACACATAGACACACGCGCAGTGCACACAATAAGGCAATTGACCAGTAATGCGAGGAAAACTCACAAAAGTGGGACTAGCAACATCTGGTGCATACAGAGAAGAAAGCAAAGAGGGCAAAAGCCAGTTTGGTGCAATTCCAAATTTTTCTCTTTTTCTAGAAAGATGCTGCATCTGCTGGTATTTCAGTCTACATGCATGCATAGGGCATGGTGGTCAGGGTAGATTTGTGTGTTTTTATTCCTTTTCCTTTCATTGGGGTTTGATCCATAATTCAGTGTAGCTCTGGGCTAATAAGCATATATAAAAAAGCTTAGATCAGCACTTGACTATTCATTTGGCTGGAAACAATAACACATTTTGCTACAAAAGAACAAAGTAACTCAAGCCTGTGTTTGTTGGAGCGTATTGATGTTTGAGGTCAAACTGACCCCAAAATGTCAGCTCAATTCAACCCACCAAAACAGTGACAATCTATTTCATTTGTAGTCACATCTCAGACAAATAAACATGCATGCATGAATGAACGACACGATTTCTAGCTAATTATGATAAAGGCAATTATTGGCATGACTGATGAATTGTGGGGAAGGTGACGACAGGGATGCTGATAATGCAATTACAGAGCAGTTGCTCAGACCTGCAGACAGAAACCAAGCACAGAGCAAGTGAGATCGGTCTAGAAGGGAGCTGACATTACAGAAGGCAAAAACTGACAAAGGTCTCAAAGTCTTCGCTGCATTGCCACCTGTTCTCTGAAACATGAGTGTGTTCCACTTGGTTAGCCAATCATTGTTAGGCCTATCCACGAAATTAAACACCAAAACCCGTTCATGTGCACATCTTCGAATATCATGTCCCAAGCATACATGTCAAGACCACGGCTAAGCTACTGACCCATTTTCGCTTTTCTGCACATGACAACATTTGCACTTGACAGTTTAACCGGTCCTGCAAATCTAGACCCAGTTTGATTTCATCTGTGGTTTTTTCTGCCTGTGAGTATGTACGTATCCATGAATATGCTAGGAGTGTGACTTCTCGTTCCTGTGGTGATGATCCACCACACCTCTGATCCATTTCTAATCTAGCTTAGTATATCATTCCGGCCCTTCAGACAGCAGGTTGATGTTTATCACAGGTTGGTGACTCAGACATTCAGCTGCTTCCTAGAATTAGGGCTGTGAAATATATCAAATTTTTATTTTTATTTTGGCACCAAACGATCACAAAAACAGTGATATCGGCAAAAAACGATTATTAGTAGGTCTCAGTAAGGTTGTCCGCCATTGCTGCAGAACTGTTGCCAATTTAGCAACTTTGTTGCAATATTTAGCGAGTATTCAGACCGATCTGGCAACTCCTTTTCAAAAAAGCGACTAATTAAAAATCTGGCAGCTTTCCGGTGTTATTGGAGACTGATGTAAAAGCATATATCACTCTCCTCTTCTCAATCAGCAGCAGTGCTGCCGTAGGACCCTCCCCTGTACCCAAATAGTCAAAGGAGGCCTGGTGTTGAGCCAAAATAAGCACCCCTGCTTAGAAAAACCACCGTACTTTTCACGGCAATGGTGCCGATTTCAGGGCAACACCTGTCCTCATGCAACAGTCCTTCCCTGCTATGATTGGAGTCGATGTTCACCTCTGCTCTGCACCCTGACTGAAATTGAACTGCACGCGAGCGAAGCTGCTGCTGGCTGATCTCACCCTGGCTTACAGTCAGATATTAATAATGTCCATGTAAACTGTAGACACAAAAATGAGAAAAAGTTTTAAAAAAAACATGTATTACTGTAACATGTTGATTAAAAACTAAACCATGCTTAAGAAAACTGTAAGATAAAAATAAAAGATAAATGAAAACAAAAACTCTGAAGCAGGGGCGGTCCTGGCTTGTGTTACGCCCTGGGCGAATGTCCTGCCTCGGCACAATGCGTAATGGTGTTAAATAATCGCGCTTTTGTCCTGTGTGACCCAGGAAATAATTGGGATTAAGATATTTTCCATAATCGAGGAGCCCAACCCAGAGTATCAGATTCTGTTTGTTCTCGTGGTTTATGCTCCTCTCCAACATAAGTTCTGCTCTTTTGCTGCCTTCCAGGAATCCTGTCTTGCTGATCTCCAGACTCTCACTTATCTGCCACATCCAGCCTGTCTGCTCTTCAGATCACCTCATCAAACATTATTTTCCTAGGTTTGAAAAAAAAAAAACTTTCCTGCAACTCTTCTTCTGTGTCTGCTCTCGGATCTCATTCCTTTGGTTGCAAGTCTAGTGATTTACTCTCCATCTTTGGCTCGACAGTATCTGGCTATTTTATTTCATTGCTGTCCTCTAAACGAGAGTATTAATTGGCAAGCAGTGGGTATAGTTTTTCTTTTAAGTACAGTATACCACCTTGCAGATTACATCTTTGTAGAGTGTAATTCTGAGTAATCTATCTATAATAATACTTATAAAACTTATAATCTATACTTATACAGTTACTATGCTGTAACTCAATTTGTCCATATTCAAGCAAAAAATGACACCCCTCTGGGGACTTGGTTGGCTTGTTTGCTTCAGTTTATACATCCAGGTTCAGGTTTGAATTACTGCCAGCAATCACATTAAAAGGTTCCTGACAACACAGGGATTATTACTGCTGGTAGCTAACCTGCATATTTAGCAAATCCTCACGATGAAGAAAACAGTTATGGAACAGGCCACAAAAACTATGATTAAAGGTAGACACAACTTTGAATAATAGCTAGTCTGTCAAGGATGAATATTGGTAAAAATCTTATGGGATCGTTGTGTATATAGCATCATCAGCACCATCAACCACTGTGTGCCCTGTAAATGCATCTATGTTTATAGAAACAACAGCTAGCGTTCCTTTCTTAGAGGGCAATCACAGTGCAGAGTTTCATCACTTGCAGCAAAGCAGTAAAAATGTGTTTAGGTACAGCACATCTCAGAATATAGCAGCCAAGAAATGCTTTGTCTTCACTATTCCAGAGCTGCAGCTCTTCTCTTTGTTGATTTACAACTTCGTCAGTGCAGCCAAACCCATCTGCTGAAAGAAGGATAATATATCAACTGTTTGACCTTTTTCGTGTGGTTCATTTGGGAAATTTGATGGAACACGTCTCAAACTTGTAACAAAAGTATGAGTAAAAAAAAAACAAAAAAAGATTTATTGCTTGAAATTGTTACTACTCATTAGCTTGGTTAGCAGCTGGTCAGTAACCCGGAGAAGGTGTTCATCAATTTGTGAAAGACTGCATGGGGAAATGAAATGATAGCCTCTCACACATAAAATTAAGAATAACTTCGGGATTTGAGCATCTACAGCACAAAGTTTTATTATATGAGGCAGTAAACAAGGGACATGTCTTAAAAGAAGGTCATTCTTACTGACTGTGATCTTCAGACACAACATGTTGATGAAATATTTGGTCTCGGTTAAAAATAAAATCATAGGAAGTGAATACAACACAAGTTAAAACATATGTAAACAAGATCCAGAAACCTGTGAGATAATTCAAGATGGGCCAAAGTAAAAGCTTTCCTGTCATCTAAAGAATCAAAATTCTTCATGTCTAAAAAAAAACAGTGGGCAGGATCAACAATGTATAATAACTCATGATGATGAAAGTAGCCTGGATATAATCTAAAACAGTGGTTCCCAACCTGGGTACCCTGGGCCTCCAACAGGGTCCCCCAAAGAGCACAAGGGGACTCCAAGGCTTTGACTGTTCCGAGCCACTGTGATTTAAAAGAAGGCCGTGTCCACACAGAGACGAGTTCACATGCGACTAGTGTTTTGGGAGCCCGAAAACACCAACGATTGCACTATTTCATTAATGAAACATGTCTGAGAAACACCACAGTGCAGATGACTCATCCTTATTGGAGAGAAAAAAAAAAGTAAGGCTCTATGTAGATAATTATCTTAACTTTGGTTTATATAAAAGTCAAGGAGTCAGCCAGAATGCATCATGCATGGTGAGAGGCAGCCAATGAATGCATAAAACTAATCATGGTGTCAACACGGGGCGGGCGGGGGGGTCCACAGCTTTTTTGTAGTTGCATGAAGGGGGTCCTCAGGGAAAATAGGTTGGGAACCACTGCTCTAGAAGATGAGTACGTTCATTTTTAAGGTGGAAAGGCCAACGCATCCATGCTAATAGCAAATATCGTATGATTCTCAGTAAAAGTCAGCGAACAGGAAACCACCAACGTATGTTTTAGTTCAGTGTTTCCACGCCAATATAGGGGGATGTTTTTATAACAGCAAACCACCTTTTATTATTACTGCTTTAGGTTACTAAAGCAGTTATACACCGGACATCAGCCAAGCAGCTGCACACAGATGCACACAGGCAAACATACCTTCCCTATGCTTTCCAAACTCTTTACTCCATAAAAAAAAAGAAAAAAAAAAGGAAAAAAATACTTAATTTAATGGTTGCATGATTCAAAAAAAGAGGAGACAGAAGAAAAGGTTTGTTTGGTATTAATGCTCACAAACTACAACCCCACACATGGTTCTGTTTTCAGCTGAGCCCATTGCGTGACTGGCTCTTTTCTGTTGGCAATAGCTGTGTACACTGAAAGCAGTCAAACTATCAAGATACGGCTGTGCTGACATTTGCTTTATCAGGGAAGCTTTTAAGATGGGAAAGATTCCATTGTTTTTATCAGTGGAGTCGAATTAGATCACAGCCTCTGCCAAAGCTCAAGCAGCCCCCTGACAGGAAAAATAAGACCATTTGAACTTGCAAAAAGGCCGGATTTATTATAAACCACCAAGAGTTGCTTTGCACCGTGCTCAAGGACTTGTTGCATTAACTTACATCAAACATTAAGAGATAAAAAGAACAGATTTAAATAAATAAAAGATAAAGCTATAAACAGAGACTTAGCCTGAATGCTGATCTAAATCTGGCCTGTGATTTAATAGTTGAATAAATAAACAAAAGTAAACTATGTTTTGCAGCTGGAAAGGCAACCATCATCTCATGCAAACTATTTCTGTGGTTTAATTTGACCAAATATGAACATGCGAATAAGGATGTGACTATACTTCAAATTTCATCAAATATTCATGTGACCCATGTTTGTCTTTCCAGAGGGAATACTTTTGTAAGATAAGAGAAAGGGGAGTTCAAGAGGTGGGGGAGCAGGATAAGGGGGAGGGTAAGGAAGTAGTACAAGAGTCCAATTGAGAAAAAAGAAGAGTTGTAACAGAAAGCGAGGGAATCTGGGGCAAAACCTGCAAATAGCTTCAAGACACAGCTGACTTTCCCCAACATTTCCAGTTTTGGGTCATTTACAACTCATTAGACAACTGTGGAAGGACTAAAAGGATCAAGTTAAAAAAATATATTCCATAACTAGTAGATTAAATATGTACATTTCCAATGCATCAACCTATATGAGAAACTGCATACCCACTAGCACACTCACACTCAATTCGGGAACACTTCTTCACTGTTTTTAAGTCCTGCTTTTTTCATAAAACAGGAAGGTGAAGACTTGTAACCAGAGAAGCACAGAGGACTGCATCACTCAGCACCCTCTTCCACTTTGTGTCAATCCTCCCACAGGCCACTCTCAGCTTTTTAAGTCCTGGGCTAACAAACATTGTCTGCAGGGTTAGGTGACGCTCTCTTGGCAGTTGGAAGGAAGCCGTTTTCAAGTCTACAAGTCATTACTCGGGGGGAAAGGAAATGTCTGTGCGGGATCTTCGTAATGCTTAAAGACCAAAACAAAATTATTTAGCCTGGAAAATCTCAAAAGAGGCCGGGCTGAACCGCGCCATCTGCTCTGATAAATATATAAATTATCAGCTGCAGTTCATCGGAGCACATAGTGATTTGGGTTCAGCACAATATGGCCTAAGAGTTGCCTTCTGTCAAATTGTAAACTTTGCACTGCACATTTCAAGCTTCTAAATCTGACAGGCTGTTAGCAGGAATGGACAGTAAGCAATCCATTTCTGATTAATAAAGACTTACTATAGGGGAACATGCTTTTACATGCAGGAGTTTCACTAGTCTGATGAGTCAGGAAGGGACCTCAAGAACGGTAAACTAAAAATAAAGTTTGCTCACTATGTAAAGCAAAAGAAAAACATGTGAAAAAATGATTTAAGTCATGACTAAACCCATTAGATTCAAGATTCATTCAAGATGCTTCATTAATCCCGAGGGAAATTGCTGTACAACAGTTACAGTAAAAATTTGCAATTTAAATAAAATATGTACATGTATTAAGGGTAGTTAAAAGACATCAAAGAGCAGAATAAAACAGTTAATTACTTCATGTATGGAATAAAGATTACATTTTTTTTATAAAGTGAAAGATTCTTCGGTAAATAAGGCTGGGTTTTTTTTGTGTGTTTTTTTTTTTTAAATAATAGTCATTCTTGTAGGATGCTGAAACTACTATGGAAACTTGCCCTGGTAAAACAAAGAGGGTACACAAAATTACTAACAGATGTACACTCACAAGCCCCCACCATGGTACCTTCACCATGCAACCTACAGCTGTGGTACAGGTAATGCTGCTCAACTAGAAAAAAAACACATAAATGAGACCACAAACACCACAGCTGATTGCGTCATAATCTTTGAAAAAAAGAAAAAAAGGATACTGTTGGATGAATGGTGAGAAGTGCAACAGCTGTATTTAATACCCGTCAGTCTGATATGACTGACCAACGCCTTGAACCAGCAGACTAGCTGCCACAACTCTAAATGGAGTCGAAAAAAAATTTGCTGGGATCATCCGGTCAGTAAGCATACAGGGCCAGTTACTGGCCACTTTCCAGTAGATCAGTCTGGTCAGGCGGCAGGCCTGGTGAGCGCAACAGTACCCAGTGTTTGGCGTTTGATAGGTTCTACCCATTGATCTGCCACTGCCTTCCAGCTCTAATGAATAATGAATGGCCATATTGTCATCCCACAAAGATCAGATTTCACATGGCAGTGGACTGCGCTGGTAATTAGACAGGACTTTTCTGGCCTTGAGCTTACTGCGCTGAACTTGCCAGCCACTGTGGTGCAGAGAGAAAAACTGCTGAGCTACCATTTCAAGGGCATTTTATAGTTTTGTTCAAAAAAGAAAGTTTTCAACAGTTACTTATACATTTTAAAATGTAAACTTCAATATGATGATCCATTATTATGATAGATCTAAAGTATGTATGAGAAAAAGTAAGTTAAAAGGAAAATCTCTTATGAATTAAAAGTGTGTTTATGTTGGGTCCGGAGGAAGCTGCCAAGATGGCTATGACCTAGAAAGTAGAAGAGTAAAACTGCTCGACTACTGACTTCACTGTCACACAGACCGTGGAAATTAAGTTGTCATCCTGCTTATGAATGAAGTGTTGGGTACAGCAAAGGCTAAAGACTATAAGTACGCCTGTAATCATCAGGAAATAACGTATGTTACCATGACAACAGTTCCACACTGCAGCCTAAAGAACAGGCCTAATTTCTTTTAGGCATTTTATTTCACACTGTGGAATAAATAATACATCCTTTACGGTCACATATGGAGCAATAGGACCCAAAACTAATGGAAAAAGAACTTAGGAAAAAAATTAAACATGGTCTAATAAGTGGTCTGATGAGTCCAGATTGACTCTGTTCCAGAGATACAGGAGCTTCAGGGTAAGAAGAGAGGCAGATGAAGTGATGCAGCCATCACACCTAGTGCATACTGTACAAGCCTCTGGGGGCAGTCTATGATCTGGGGTTGCTGCAGGTGATCAGATAGGTTCAGGTCTAGGTTCAACAACATTATTTGCCCAAAGAATGAGGTCAGCCGACTACCTGAATATAGTGAATGAGCAGGTTATTCCATCTTCCCTGATGGCACGGCCATATTCCAAGATGACAACATC
>JAOXYM010000010.1:30741071-30784687 GCA_028567055.1 Leptatherina wallacei | reverse complement strand
CTCCGACACCAGAGGGAAAAACAGATCAGAAACAAAGAGGGGCTAAGAGTGAGAAATAATGAACGTAAAACAGAAAAAGCTTTTCATAGCTGAACGTCCACAAAGAAATGACTGTGCTGTTAACATGAAGTATGTCGAATCCTCGCTGTGCATTTGTATGTTCTGTACATGCATTTCATGGTGGTAAAACTACACGTCCTCTAAAGCACTTGTTAAGCATTGAAAGATGAGACCAGAAGTTATTGCCTGTCTGCTTTGGCAATGCAGGGGAGGATTGCTTGTTCTGTGCTGTGCTGTACATGGTCAACCTGTTTAATTCTTTGGTGGGACGAGCAAAAAAGTCTGAGTGACAGCAGAATCCCCGCGCTGACGGGGGGGGGGCAGGACAGCAGTGTAGCATGACTGATGCTAAATTCCCTCAAAACAGTGGAATGTTTCAGTAGTTTGTCTCATAACAAAGGAGCCAAAAGAAAATCCAATGGAAAAATCATCTCCCTTATGCGTGTGTGCTCAGGCCTCGACGACGACCCAGAGGAAAATGAAGTAGGTAAAACAGAAAAGAAAACAAAGACAACGACAGAACAGAGACAAATGATGTAACCAGCAACATACTATGTAATCACATCTTCAAGTGCCTGGACCCAAGGCTTGCATGCTGGAGCTGATGGGGGAGTGGAGAGTTGTTTTTTTTAAGGAAAGTACCAGGATGAAAGACAACTCCAGGGGCTTATTAAGAGACTGTTGGATTTCAAACCTGGGTGGTGCACCCTCAAGCCAAGTAAATATCCATATAGGGCCCCAGTGGATTATCATCAACTCACCACTTTCTACCCTTAGCAGTGCTGCAACACTTAACACAGGTGCACACCACCTCCACGGAATACTAAATATTACTGTACATTAACCCCCCCACCCCACCCCCCACCCCAGGTTACAAAATAGAAATGAGCCTGACATATAATAAAAACACACTCACGCTTTGATAAAACATCCAAAAGAATTATTGCAACAATCTCTAAAAATAAACACAACATGTACTACAGCCATGTCAAAAAGTTCAAGATAATGTTAAGTTAAAAAGAAAAGAAAAAAAATCACTTCAAATGCAAGTACTATGGCATACGATGCAGGAGAGGGGGGAAGGCTTTCACTAAACCACCAGCAGTTCTGATGTGCCCATGTTCCATGGGAGGAGGGGGGGGATTATTTTCATTATTGGCTACAAGAAAATGAAAACCTGTTAAATTAAGCAGCAAACACACAAAGCGACAGCCCTATTGGTTCTCTAAGTGTTCGCGTATCCTGTCCGGTTGGCATGGCGATGTCTGTGGTGTACCTGGTTCGAAGACAAATGGACAGTGTTCAACTAACCATCCACAAGGCGCCCTTCCAGGTGTATGCTGCATCACTTCCCTTCTGCTCTCATCCTGCAGCTCGATAAATAAAATCCTCGTCGTCTTTTGTCGGAGAAATGCACAGCGACAGCAAAACAACTCAATCCGAAGTGTGCATTCAGGTGAGGGAGCGCTCGTCATGGCTTCTACCAACCACCTGGGCTCAGTGTTACTATCAACCTGCTCATTGCCAACTTGCTACCATTATAGTCCCATTAAATAAAGAGTTTCCCTTCCTAAGCTGACCCTACGCTTTCAATCACGCCCACACGGTATCTCTCTCAAACACCCTTCGATGCTCGGTCTCTTCGCTGCAGCCAGGCTATATCTGGCCTCACAGAATCACCCTCATGGCAACTATCACTTCCTGTCAGGCCCTTCTCTCAGACTAGCTCTTAACAACCTCTCTCTATTGTGTCTCAAACATTATACTGCAACTCATACCTTGTACATGACAACTGAGCTAACATCTTTGCTCTCTAATCACGACGCGCGTCTCTCGCTGTGTGATTTAAAGGAAGAAATATAATCCACGTTTGTGATAGAGGTCTACACCTACATCTAAACAGTACATCTTCATATTTACAAGAATTTCCAGAGCAAACGTAACAAGAATTTATCTGTGACTTTGGTAAGTACCCCGGGCAAGTTATCTCATGCACACGTAATAAAATAGCTCAGCGTGATATCTGCTCTGACATTAATCTTCATCACCTATGGTATGCTGTCATGGGCAAGAAACAGCAAGGGCTGAGCTTACACCTGGAAGAAAGCTACGACTGCCCTGATTAGGATGTCAAACCAGGGGGAACATGTCTCTCTATGTATAGCTATAGTCTCTTGTGGCTTTCAGGATCCAAGCCAAGTAAACTGTGTTGTTTAATCTGTAAGGCACTACGAGGGAACAATGGTCAAAAACCTAAAGACTGAAGAGGATTTTGAGGGGATGGACTACACACGCATGGCTGACAGTAGCACACACAGACAATCACGTTGTACATGCCTATGTTATTATAACCACTTTGTGCAATCACATTGAAAAAATAGGGAAAAAAAAGAATCTATTGGTATCAGGGGAAGAAAAATGAACCAAAAACAAGTGCAGACTGCTACATTCTAAGAACGGGGCCCAGCTAAGACACCTACCTAAAACTTAAGTATCCGAAAGGTGGAAAATAAAGGAAAAAATATCTATAAATACACTAAAAAGTTTGTTGTCTTCTGTTGGTTATATTTCCAGTAGCCTCCTCTGCTGGAGAAGGGTGGAGTGGGTGGAGTCGCCTCTCTCTTGTCTTCCCACGCCGTGAATGATTTGGAAATACTAAGACAGTTCAAAGGCCATCGATATTTTTTTTCTTTGAAGAGCAGCAGGTTTTCGTATTTCACCTTGTCCCAAATCTCTCGGGATTCCAAACTTCCAGTCAGTAACCCCTGTTCAACAGTCACTTCCCAAATATTTGAGGGGGAAATAAAAGAAAACAAATCAGAAAACCTCCACTGTCCCAAAATTACGCCTTCGAACTTCCCTGTAAAACTAATGAGACATCATTTTTTTGTGTCTTAAAGTAAAGCAAAGTGTAGGCAAACAAAAGTAATAACTGGCCCTTTCAAGAGGAAACAAATGAAAAGAAAACTTGAACTGTACCCCTCTAAAATTCAGCGGCCATCTTCCCTTCTCACGAGGCTGTGAATCGTATTTTTTCTTTTTCTCTCTCCGTCGTTATTTCTTCAAGTTATACGTGACAGTTTCATGAGGATTGCATGTTCCTCTGTCTCTGTTTATGTCTGAGGTCGAGGAGAGGATGTTGGGGATGTTGATGTGGGGCTCAGGGAGGGATGAGGGGGTTGAGGGGAAGCAGCAGCGCTGGGTCAGGCTCTCCAGTGTCAGTCAGTGTCTTCTCTAGAGGTAAGGATACTGGTTAACCTTTGTGGGGCTCAGCGGGTATCCAGTGTAGACAGTGGAGGCAGGTGAGGCGCTGATGTAAGCCTGGTGGGCGAACTGAGCCTGGTACTGACTGTGGTGCAGGGTGGGCGAGGGCAGCACGCGGTGGCCCATGCTGACAGGAACTTGGTGGACGATGCTCGGCGGATAGCTCCCGTGCTGGACCGCGTGGCGCGCCGAGCCCTGCGACGCCACCAGGTGGGCCACGGTGCTGGTGGAGCCCAGAGCAGCTGGGGCCGCGTAGGTGTACAGGTGGGGCTGGCTGGGCAGGTGCGTGGCAGCCAGATGTGGGTGAACGTTGCCGGTGTGAGAGGGGCTGTTGTGATGGAAGGAGTATGGGGCTTGAGTAGCGATGTTGGGGGTGATGTAGGCTTGCTGGCGCCGATGTGCTCCGTTTCGCTCGGCTACCATGTGCTGCTGGGCCTGCAGGGGGAGATGAAAGAGTTATTTATTAGTAGGAATGTTCGATAGGGGCTTCTTTAGCGATATCCAATTTACCGATATTGTCCAACTCTTAAATTTCTGATACCGTTATCAACGCCTCCAGAGCATGGGAACTCCGTATATCTAAAGCCCATTTCAGACTTGCTCTGAAAAACAGTAATAGTGCGGACTTTGTCTTTTATACCGTTTGCATTCAGACAAACGTTCTGCTCTTTTACCGCGGAGCTGTAGCGGACATTTACCGGCTTGCCTCCGTGTCATAAGAGCGGAAATGTTGCTGCACGTCGTTTCACTGAACGCAGAAGAAATGTTCCGGACGGGTCGCAACACAAAGACGTCCTACCCTGTTTCAACAACCGATTTATCCGGAACATTTCCCGATATATGAACGTAGCCGGGATGTAAAAAGCCTGTGAAGAAGCGATATGTTTGAAAAGACCACTCCGGTTAAAGAGCGGATGGACTTTACTGCAAATATTCCGCTGAAAGTCTGAAAGCGGCTTAAGAGTAACACATGGAGGAGTAAGGGTGGGAGAAAAATATTTGTTGTTTCACGGTTTTTAAATCAATTTTTTTGTTAAAAAATGTGTTTTTTTATTATTGTTATTATATTTTTTTACATTGTTTACTTGTTTTGTCGGGCATTATAGCAAACAAAATGATTTATGGCTTTATTTATTTATTTTATTAAACATATTGCTGCAGAATAAATCTTAAAAACTGATTCACACGTGATGTGCAGTTTTTTGGGGGAAATATGGTTCCAGATTTTTTTCACATGGTCTGGAGTTAAAAAAGCAAACAAAAAAAAAATCACAAAAATCAGCAATATTGAAGAATCGCAAGAACCTCAATTTAAATCGAATCGGCACCCAAAGAATCATAAAAGAATCGAAACGGGGGGAAAGCATATCGTCCCAGCCCTATGGAGGGGGCGAAGGATAAATAGCAGCTGAGTTTGATAGACATATCACCACCCAATTGTTTAGAACGGACCGGTTAAAATGATTGGATGGTTTTATTTTCAGTCCTGTCCGTTCCACAGGCGACTAAAATATTTTATTTTTGTGTTTTTTTTTTGAGCATTTAACTAATTGGCTGCAATTGGGATGTGAAGGGGATTTTAAGCAATATAGTAAAAAATGTCCATGAAAAACATCTCTTACCCTACCTTTAACACAACATCATGCAGGATTTAAAGCGAGTTGTGCCAAACAAACAAAAATATCGCCTATATTTTGACATTTTGAGTGAGAGAACTAGCTGAAGAGTTTTATGTATGCACGTTGTGTAAAAGTTTTGTCATTAAATAATAAAAAAAATATCAGTAGACTGATAATATTGGACATCTCTAGTTTTTTAGTTACTTTGGTGGATGAATTTTGTTCCTTTTGGACAAAAACCAACATGCACAAAATAGCTTCCTATTTAAAACAGAAATAAGAACGCAATCTCAGTCAACTGTTTAAGTGAAGAGCTTTAAGATCTGAGGTTCCATACAAGCAGTCATCATAGGGATTACTCCTGTCTCATCATACCTGGCTGAGATTGAGGGGCTGCTGCTGAAGTGGGTGTGGCCCTGAGCGCTGCTGTCGATAGGACCCGCCTCCAGTTATGCCCCCTGGTATGTGATTATTGCCAGATGCAATTCCATTGGAGGATTTGAACTTGTAAGCTGAATTCTGATGGTTCATCCCATCTGTGCAGAAGAAAAAAAAAAGAGGCTTGATTAATTGGAAAGTCGGCAGTGTCGAGGTGTACACATGAAACAATGGGCCTCATTCACAAACGGTTCTTACGAACAAATTTGTTCTTAAGTTCTACTTACGAACTTTTTATGAAAATGTTTCCGTTCACCAAAACCTTCGTATCTCCAAACCTTCGACACGTTTGAACAAAATCAACATTTGTGATGTTTTCTGCTGTTCAGTTCATTAAAATACAATAACAAAGTTACTGTAATGTCTTTGTAAGATTTTTAAATAACTTTTGACAAATTAAATTTTTTTATTCTAAGATAAATAGCAAGATTTTTAGATCGCATCGTAATGTTATAATTTCTCTAAGGGGAAAATGTAACTGTTTTTCATTTATTTCATTCATTCAAGAACAAGTTAGGAAGACAGATTGCGGGTCTTCCTAACAGCATCGGCTCAATAGACTGCACACAGGCCAGATCTGTTCCTTTAACCGTAACATCCCTCCATAAATGTCTAAGTCACCTTTAACTCCCAGATCCACCTGCAGAATGTAGTATTTAATAATTAAAATTCATTATAACGGTGATTTTTTAATATCATGATACGTTTTATGAAGAAATCAAGGTTTTGTTGTGGCCGTCAGGTTATTAAGACCTAACAAACTCATCTGGAGGATCCGATGCAGTACTCCCTCAGTAAGGGAACCGCATTTTAAAATGATGCCAAAGCAGGTGGAAATTTGCTTTACCAACTACAGAAGGTACAGTGGGCTACGTAATGATCATTTATTTTATGGTATACTACTTTCCTCTTTAGCCACCACACCACAAGGATGTGCGTCCTGACATGTTCACGGGACCAGCTGCAGGCTGCTGTCCAAGTTCGGGAGGAATTAATGACCAGTTTGAACATAAAGCAGTTTTTATATCATTTGAATCTCGTCATGTGGTTATTTATAACTAATTTAATACTTAAAAATAAGGAAAATCAAGCTTCAGTGCATTTATTTATTATTATCTTTTGTTTTCATTCACCTTTTTGTCATTATGGTAATTATTTCTCCTTGACAGTCTCACCGATGTCTGTTTACACATGGCCGTGAGTCTCATGACCTTTTATGGGGATTTTATGGGGGTTTACCAATGCAAAGTAGCACCAGCTGGTTCGTCCTTTCAACTTAGGAGAGATTGGTATTCACCAATAGAAAAAAGATACGAACAATCTTGCGGTCTACGAACACATTCATGAATCTGACGGAGGGTTCTCATAAAAGACTTCTTAAGAACAGATTTAGGAAGATTCATAAGAAAATGTTGGTGAATGAGGCCCAATGTTCTTGACAGCATCTGAAGTCACTATCAACTCAAAAAAAAAAAAAACTTGGGGAAATATTTTTAGGGCCTTGTCAGTTTGAAATCATCAAACTTGATGAGCAGTTCAGTTTTCAACTGGATTTCTGTCCTAAAATCCCACCAAACACCACACAAAGTTAAACTACCCAAACTCCTCAACTATCACCACTCACCACTGCATCTACTGTTTGACATTACCGGGAAATGAAAGCTTTTTTATTTACATTCAACAGCAATTTCTATTTGAGAATGAAATTCTTGGTCATATTATCAGTTTAGTGTTTGCTGGTGTTTTTTGTAATCTTTTTACTGCAATCTATCTCATGAGATGACCATTAAGATGTGAAAAGAGGAAAACCCTATGGAGGAGAGGGGCAGAGTAGAGTCCAGTGAGTCTCTCCTAAAATGGCCTAACCTCAATAATGGTGAAATTCATGGCTGTAAGTCTCATATTTTGGACCAAAGCGTGTCACCGACATTTCATTAAGACTTTAGGAAACTTGCTAGGTCAACTTGTTAGATTTCGGCTGCTGCAGGACTCTGTTCAGAGTCCTTTACCTGGCATCAGGTGCTCACATTCATTCGTGATCTCACTGCTCTGCATTTTGAGAGGGGGGATGATGATGGTGCGGGGGTTTCCGTTGTTGTAGTTGTCTAGGATGGTGGTCTTTGTGTCGTAGCTGTTGTTGTTGGGGGCTCTTGACTCCAGAGTGTAAGGACTGTTGTTGCTCGAGCAGTCTGACTCCGGCGAATCATGGACCGTCACACAACTGATAACATTCTTTCTCTGCTTCGAAGATGAGCTGGAGAAAACAGAAGGGGAACAGAGTGAAGATAAAAGGTGTGAATTTCAAAACTGCATGTGCAGAATTATAATCCTTTTTTTTTTTGTTGATTCCTCAGAAGGAAATATCTTGTTTTGTACTATGCACATTGATGCATTACTGCTTTCCCAGCGTATAAATGTTTTCTTTCTATTAACGTTTGTCCCTTTCTACACTTCACACATCACAACATAAAGGTGTTGTCACTGACATTTTTCTGCTGTTTTTGACAAATGATTCTAGTGGCCCAGATAGCGTTTTAGGATTTTATAGTCATCCATTCCTAAAAAGACTGAGATGCATCAGTGAAAAAAGCTATGAAGTATAAAAGAATGCAGATCCAATTAGAAGCAGGACATTGACAAGAACATTTTCTCCAGCTAAGTCAAAGCATTTGCATGTTTTTCTGTTTATGCAGGCCGATCTATGCAACATGTTACATGCATGTAAGATAAAAAAGCACCAGGACCAACCCGTTGTTTTGTTTCTGGTCATCTTCCTCGTCTGTATCACTGCTGATGGTGATGATGCTGACTGCGGGGCTGGGCGTATCAGGGATGATAATGGTCTGTCTGGGGATGTGGTGCTGGTGTTGATGGTCACGCGTGGTGCTGGAGGCTTGCTCTGCTTCATTAGCCCCCCACCCTCCGCCCCCGCAACCTTGCGTGGGCAGGCAGTTGGGGGCCGAGCCGTTTTGTAGAACAGCGCAACGCGGGGGCGTGTTCTCCTTCACCCGCTTGGAGCGCTGCGGAGACAGCACCACTTGAGAGGACGACACCTCGTACGCTGACACGTTCCTTATAGAAAAACAGAGATGGGGATGAGTGATTATGGAGGACAAAAGCTGCAGATGTTGCACATTCAAGACTTCAAAATTTGACCCCAGTGAGTGTTTATAGCCAGTTTAGGGCAATTTTAGTGTCTAAGTACCTGGTAGACATCTGGTGCTGTTTGTTCTTTTTGGAAGAGGAGTTGTTATTGGTTGAAGGCTGCCTCATAACATGTGCAACACCCACATTGAGTGTCTGGTTGGATGGGAGCGTGACATGGCCAGCCAACAACGCCGGCTGCTGCATGATGGGGTTATAATGGCCGCCATGAGTGTGGGAATTCCTGTAAATTAACAGAAAAAAGAAAAAGTGTTACCACACCTCGAAGCAATAAGAATTCTGCAAAAGGAGAGGCGGTGCATGAAAAAACATGCACCGATATCAGTCAGTGAAATCTAATATTGTCAGGGAATAATAAAGATTGGAGAAGTATTTCCAACAATGGCCAGTGGGTGGCAGCAGCAAACCTTTCAAAAGAGATTGAAAGCAGGCGAGGGAATACAGAGAGAGCAAAGAGGGAGGGCAGAGGAGCTGACACCAGCAGCTGTGGAGCGATAGCTCTGCAGAGGAAGTGCGACACTTTCCCAATCTTTTCTCCGAGGACTTACAGAGCTGCCACTGGACAGGAAGGGAGGGAGAGACAGGGAGGGGGTGTCTAGTCACAGATGGGATGAGTCTAAGCATACATGGCCCCAGCAGCCCTCCATACATGGACATTATATACCTCTCTCCTCCTTATCTCCCTGCAGATAGCCTGCTCCCATCTATCCATCCATTTATCAAGTCGCTGTGGTGGCAGACTACAGGCTACACGCTACATGATGTCTCTACATGTACACATATCCCATCTCCCTGAGGTGTGTAGAATACATGGTGATTCATTAAAGATAAAGGACATGCTGTCAGCTTCCTCAGCCAACCAGTCTAATGGCATCATGTCTTTTCTTTGCACATTTTGGACTATTAAGCTTCATATTTATGTTATTTGACATCTAAAGTGTCAAAGAGACCTAAATAAAATAAAATGTGCAAAAAGTTCTTTGTTTTTAACGTGTCGGCCAATTCAATTAGTTCATTCAGCTAAATTCCTTAGAGGGGTGTGAGTTCAAAAAGTGTGGGCCAAAATGTTTGGTGCTCACCTGGATTAAAGTTAAAAGCAAATCTAAAAACAAAAAAGTAAAAGCAGTGTTGTTCACCTCCAGTTGGCGAGAGTTTGTGTGCTGCTCATGGAGTCGGGGATGACAGTGGCATGCTGGACTGAGGTGTGAGTGAGCTGCTGCCATGCCGGAGGCAGCAGGATCTGCTGGGTGCCGCTGGGCCAGGCCTGCTGTGGAAGGACAACACAGGGTCAGGGATGAACGGAGATTAAAAGGTCAGAAAAAAAGCCGACACAGAATCACAGACAGCTGTCGTGTAATAAAACATCCAAAGACAAGCTGCAAAGTTACATACGATTATTTTCTTTCATCTTTTTCAACTTTATGGTCCAAACTTTTTAAATGCATGAAGGAAAAAAATTTGCTGAATTTAGCCGATTAGTTTGAAGGTGCTTTTATAAATTACGGTATCTTTTCAGGGGCCAATAATTGCAGCTTTTGACTGGCTACTGGGCAAAAATAAGATAAACTCTGCCAGCCTCAAGGAGACATCCAATGACCAAAGAGATAAGACCAGGACTTAATGAAGATACAGCGGCTCATTTCTTTGTGTGCTTATGTATGAGTGAGTATGCACATGTGTGTATAAGTGTGTGCTATTATGTGTTTGACTTGAGTCAACGTTTGAATTAAATCCTCAGGTCTATTAAAGCAGCTCTGAATGAGACTACTTCATATTTTCTGGTACAGAACAGAAGGACAAGCCAACATTGATATGCCCCCAGATGAGTATGTTCAGGCATGCATGCCTGAACATGTCGGTGTGTTAGTGTGTGTGCAGCCCTAATAGTTTAATGCAGCTCTATTGATCAGCACTTTAATGTCAGGGCTAATTAATTGTTCCTTTAATGGCGTTTGCACATGTATTTACAACAGCATGAGTGTGAGCTGCAAGCATTCACAGAAAAGAGAGGCATTGTAAAAACAAAAGAAAATGCAAAGCAGCTAATCTGTGCATGTAGCAGCTTTATTTTTACTCTTATCTTTTTCCATTATCCTCTTCTGTTCTATATTCTGCTTGCATGCTTGTGTGAATTTGTTTTTTGTCTGAGGCAGGTTGCAGAGTCCAGGGCTGCAGGGGGGCATCTGCCTTGTCTCTGCATTGATGACTGACATCTCTAATGGAACATTCTGGAGCTGGAGATGGTCTTTACATCTTAGACCACATCCAAGGCTTTTTATCAACACACCATTAGGAGACTCTAATACATCCATCCGTCTCCTGCTCCTCCTCCTTGCTCTATCTCCATTCCTGGCACTCTACATGCTTTTCTCGCTAGGTGTCTGCGTTGTATAACCAGCTTGTCTGCCCTGAAATGGTAACCCAGTTAAGAGGTTGTTTTCTTTCTTCTTAGAGCCTACCATCACTATCAGCAGCCCACTGCCTCCCACCTCGACCTACACTCCCTGGGTGAAAACCCTTTGTCACCTCAGGGCTTACAAAGCCCAAGCTCTCACTCCCCAATTGTTTCCACATTTTCTGCATTCCTGCTCCAGATAAAGGTCCCACTGGTTTCCCTTCCTCCCAGCTTGGAGCCTCCTTCATTGCTCTCTTCCTCTCTCTCTCTGGGTAGCCAGGTGCTTGGGTGTGTGTGGGGGGTAAACTCCAACAGGTCAAAAATGGGCAAAGGGTGCATGGGTGACGGTGAATGGATGAAGTTGCAGAGCCAAGAGGGAAACACAACTCAGTCACGCCTGTGAGACCTCCCACAGTAAAGGCATAAACACAGAGAAACACACACACACCACACACCCAGTTATTAGGAGTGCTGTTAGCTGGCCTGTATAAACCATCTGCGGATGTTAACTGCTGCCTGCCTTTGTTTAACATATGTGCAGACAGAGGTTACCGCGAATACCTGCAGAGCGTGGCAGAAATGTGCAATTCACTTTTAATGAATACAACAGACATTTTCCTCTTTGAGGCAAAAATCTGTCGTCTTGTTTGTTGTCATTCATTGTTGTTTTGCTGGATCTGCTGCATCTGCAGAGCTGATGATGTTTTGAGTTTTTTCTGTCATACGGCGCCGTATCCAAGCTTCCCCTGACCTCTGAGAATCCTCTGAGGCCTCTAATTTGGAGCGCCTGACTTGGAAGCAGCCGTGGAGCTAATCACCATTTGGTATCGGACAGATTAACCCACCATAGAAACATGGGCATGTGCAGAGGCATACACGCAGAGCTTTGCTGCTTGCCTGCCTGCCTACCGGATGATTAACTGCAGATAAGGGAGCGCTTCAAACTCCCTGGATTCTCAGGGATATTTAAAGCCTTCACAGAAATTTCCATAGGGAAAAAGATGTGGCGTCCACAGTCGATGTGTGCAGAGAGAGTGATGCACAGTCGCTCTCTGTTCCCCGCAACAACTGCATATAAGCAGCTAAAACTCTGGCCCCATTGAGCAGGCCCAGTTGAAGGCCTTCTCTGTCTGAGTGACTTTTGCCTTTAAGTGCATCAGACCGTAGCAGCCTCTGCTTCTAGAAGAGCTGGGTCAGTGGGAGGGTAGTAATGCACAGGAGAGCTTGCCTTAACGCACTTGGGAAGAAACACATGCCAGCAGCAGAAAGGCCTTGAACACTAAGTGATTTTCATTCTACATCGATAGATGCTATTCTTAGTGAAGGTTCACAGAAAAATAGGAAGCTCTCTTTGAATCGGAGCAGTACAAAGTTCAGAAATGCTCCTGACAGGCGTTCTTATTGTTAAGATCCAAATAACTCCATTAGTTCACCTGCTGTGACACTTGAGTCTCTTCCTACCTGTGTAAGGAGGCCAGGCTGAATCTGCAGAGGCTGGGCACCAGGGGCCTGCGTCACTATGGGAACGGCATTCTCCATCCGCACAGAGTAACTGGTGTGCTTGGATGGGGATGCCTGCAGCCCTGTGCAGAAATAAAGAACATGTACAAAGGATGTTGCAGCAGTATCTGTAACATGCTATTTTTTCATCAGGTGATAAATTCAATTTTTTAGCCATATATGCAAATGCATATTGACTGGAAAAGGGCTCCTTACCTTGGAAACCTGGTGGGCAGACTATGAGCGCCTGCTGGAAGGGGTCAGGCCGGGCAGCACAGAGCTGAGGAGCCCCGGGCTGCAGGGGCATGCTCCTCTGGGCCACAGCTGCCATGGAGGCAGCGGAGGGCTGGTAGAGTGCAGATTGGTAGTTAAGTATGGAGACATCAGGACTTGCAAAGGAAAGGGTGGCATTGTTGGTGGAGGAGGGAGCCAGGTTGGTGGCCTAAAGGAATGGTGGGACCAAAATAAAAATTATGAGAGAAGAGGCACTAATGGGAATGACAGGGAAGTGAAGGTGATCCAAGGAGGAATCAAAGTAATGGAGACACAGATGTGCAAAAAGAAGCACAAGACTGAAAGAGGATGGAAAGAAGGGGCTTCCAAGAATGATGAAAGCCAATTAAAGAATGAGGGAATTGGCATTAAAATATGCAGACAGTTGATTTGATTAATTAGTGGGAGAAAAACGGTGTGAGTGGAGATGCAATCAATGCTACAACACCAAGAATAATCAAGCCTCAAAAGAGCAAAATTCTACCAATGTAAATGAAGGCAAATCATTTAAAGTTTATACTACCGCACACTAGGACAACGTGATGCTGGAAATGTAACGTAAATGAATGAACATCAACCCCACAGAGGCATAAAAATGTCTCTCATGATCACTAAATGATTTAAATGAGTGTTAACGCAATAATGAGATTATAAGGTTGATTGTAAATGTAAGAAAATAACACTGATGATGGAATAAACAGCAGCACAATTCTAAATCAACAACACCTTACACAATGATATTTCTTAGCCAACATTTGTTGTATAATAATGTATGGTTAGGTAACTTTCGCTTGTCTTCGTCATTAATAAAACATGTGGAATACTGAGACCACCTGGGAACATCTCAGATACAAACAAATGCTTTTAAGAGATGACATTTTTTCAGCCTGTAAGTAGAACCTGCTCCATAAGACACTGTCTAATTTTAGCCCCTTTTCATTAGGGGGAAATACATAGACGGCGCTTTCATCTTTTATTTGTTCTCTTTAGCGAGTTTGATGAACATTGGGAGAGAGAACATAATCAATAAAGCGCTGTGGCATTCTTAAAAAAACAAGCATGCAAAGAGGAAAAGACGAGCCAAAGATGCTCTCCGCTGCAAAGGACTCGAGCTGAATAAATGACTAACTTTAGTTTGTCTATATGCCCCGAGAGTCAGATGCAAAGAATAAGGAAGGCTGAGGGAACGTTAATCCATTTAAATCACATTGACATTGGGTATTTGCTGCACACCAAACAGTGTGGGTCGGCTTGACGTAGCTGCTGATCGAGAACTCTGTTTACTAAAGAGAGTGGTTGTTGGATATAGCAGGAGTTGTAACTGTGCACAATCTGGAAAGCCTTGCAACGAGACGCTCGGTGATTCCGGCACAAGCTGAAAGTCAGCAGTTTCGATTCACAGCCTTGTGCGGGGACGAAGCGGTAAAGCACCACAGGCTCAACCCAGGGAAATGGAAGGAAAGAAGAGAAGAAAGAGAAAGACAGGAGTGAGAGGAGGGGGAAAAGAGAGGAAGCCTGGTAAAGGGATTCTTAAGGCCTGAAAGCCCCAGAATGCAAGGCAAGCAGGAAGTGGGGCTTGTCATGTGTGTAATCAGCACTTTGTGACAATCCCACAGGACCTGGGGCACAGACTGAAATGCAGGCAGACAGATATACATGCACTGAGGCAGGGAGGCGGGCCAGTAAGCTCGGATACGTGCAGACAAATAGAAAGAATGCACAGAAAATAAATATAACAAATCCACAAAGAGCCACTCACTGTCTGCTAAGCTGTTCAACAACTGACTAAACTAAATGCACAGCTCAAACCTCTGACTCCGATCATCATGACTCGCATGTATACTTGTTTACGGTAAAGCCGTTAAATATTCTGCCCCGACTGATATCCTGTACCCTCTGATTTTATGATCTGAAGGTCTCATGCACACGTCTTTCATCTGCACCTTTATTTATTCAGCTGTGTTTGTTTTTATATACGGTATATTATCTTCACAGCAATAATTTCATTGAAACCTACCATGCAAATGCAATAAACCGCAGCTAACCTCATTTACATACTTCCATCTGACAACACAGAAGTTCCCTGTCAGTGGTTTGCCTCCCAGCATACCGATGAATGAGGGGGCCTTTTTTCTTACCTGGCTGTGCACAGTGTTCAGCTGGTTGTTGAAGGTCATGGTGAGGTTGGTGGAGGTGCTGGGGGCCACATGGGTGATGAAGGGTGTCTTGCTCTGGTTGACTGTGTCGTACATGTTGACGCGACGCTTGCAGATCTCCATGTTTTGGAAGCATGATTTCACACTGCATGGGCACAGAGTGAGGGAGATGGGAGAGGAGTTAGCAGCGTGTTTTATGACTGCAGCAGATGTTGCTTTACTATTAAAAATGACAATTCTATGAAATGCATGAGAAGGGGACGCTGAGCACATACTGAGTGCTGTGTGGGAAATCGAGGAGATGTGACATGGTGACAAAGGGGTGGTTGAGCGTTTCGATGGGGGTGATCCTCTTATCTGCGTCGATGGTCAGCATCTTGGTTAACAAGTCGATGAACTCCCTCCTGTCAGCTTTCTCCGCCAGCATGTCGCTCCCCTCCAGATCTGACGTCATGTTCACCTGAAGGAGAAAAACAAACATCTTAGCATTTCAAACACTTCCTCAGTGGCTGATTGAGAGCTCAAGGTCTTTCATGCGCCACGAGATGACAGGAAAATCTCTCCCACAGCGTATTCCCATGGAGCGACCTATTAATATACACAAGGACTCATAAGTTAGGGTGTCAGAGTGTGTGGCACAGAGCCTACAGATAACCTTGCACCTTTGTGACATTACAAACATTTGCAGTGGTATTCATAGCACCACTTGAAATATCTCCTGGCGCCCTTCACAGAGATTTTTATCTGTCCCTGAAATGTGAAAACAAACAAAAAACCATTCAGCCAATAAACACTGCCTTTGGCTAGTCATTAAAAAGCTTTTCCACACAGCTCTAAAAAAGTGAACATGGCAAATTAACCTAAATATATTCTCAGGAAATTCTAGGAAGCTACCTTCAAACGTTGTTTTGTTGTAAACACTGTGGCTCAGGCTGTGGATAAATACTGGACAATGCAGCACATTCATGCTTTAATGCAACGCAACAAAGGGTAGCAATGACTGATTTGTTGTGCAGTACACTAATTGTGATGTTCAGAACTACTTTTAGTGTTGCCATGTCTGGTGAGGAATGAAAGAAATGGGACAAGGTCATGATATAGCAAGTCTGGTCTTTAGCAAGCAAGCAGATTGTCAGGCGGAGCGAGGGCCGGGACTGTGGCAACAGACAGGCAACCTTGTTTATTGTGACTGTTGTGCAGTGGAAGCAGGCCTGTTTTTCATAAAGACGCGTTGCTTATCTGTAGGCCTGCCCCAGGGTCTATCAGATGTGCTGCCAGTCAACACAGCAAATCTGATTCAATCCTTTTTCTATATGCAGGTTATTCAGGTTCTGTAACCATTCCTCTCTGTTCGCCATCTCTGCTGGCTTTGATAAAGGAATAATCTGCAGAATGAGGTGAAAAATAATCACACTGTCCTCTTCTAATGGAGATGACTTTGGGGAGATGTATACCACAGTTGCCACAAAATCCACAATGAATAATAAGAAGCTGGAAGATGCCATCTAATAAATTACGATGGTGATTCTTTTAGATTAGAAAAGCCATCTAGATGCCCTTTTCTCTTTCAAAAAATGACATTGGCCACAAAGAAATTAGGGACTTTAATTCACATGGTCAGTCTCGGCTGTCTGATATGTCACGTGTGTGCACAGATGTACCAGTAAGGGCAGAGCTGGCAGATGTCGAACGGGACGGATCAAGCTGAGGAGGATCATGACATGCAGGATGAAAACCTGCCCTCTAGAAAATCCCACACACGCAGATTTATCTTTAATTAAAGACTATTTCTATTTCTACAGTATATTTCCAAGTCTTGTATATCAATGACATTATTAACATATCTAAACTTCTACAATATATTTTATTTGCAGATGACCCAACTTTTATTTATGCAGTTGACAATATAGAGCAGTGGTTTGATTGTCAATAAATGATCCCTAAATCTTGCTAAAAACATATTTCATGGTATTTAGTGATAGAGGTACAAATATTTAAATTTCATTTATTCTCTGTATTCATTTCATACAGAGTAAGAGAAATGAAGTTTTTAGGTGTTATTATTGATGAAAATATTCAATGGAAGTCACATATTAATGGTATAAAAAAATATAAATAGCAAAAACAATTGCTAGGTTACATAAAGTAAACGATTCACTGGACTATAATGCACTGTATCTATTATATAATTATTTAATTGTTCCTTATCTGACGTATTGCATTGAAATTTGGGGAACTACATGTAAAACATCCATTCATTTTCATTTTACAAAAAAGAGCAATAAGAATCGTTAGTCTAAGCAGATATAGATCCATCTAGCCAACATTTATTAAGTTACAATTAATACTTTTGATGACCGAGTTGATTACAGTATTTTAAAGCTAATGTACAAATGTTTGCTGAGCAATATAAAAATCTGAAAAAAGAAAAAGCCATTTTAAAGGATATGAGATAATCATAAAACCAAGATTCAGAGATGTGGAGATGTGTTTCAGTGTACGGAGCAAAATCAATTATTGTGTTTAAAAAGTTGTTAAAGACACTATGATAAGAGATTTAAATCAATGAGGTTCATTTGTTTTGGTCTGTTTAGCTCTGTGGTGATGTGTAGATAATAAATCAAGAGTAAAATATGAAGTATCTGTTGGAAATCAGCAGCATGTTTTTATTTCAATTTTATTAGTTAAATAAATGTTATATATTATTGGTAATTATTTGTGTGAGAGGTGCAGATTATAGAAGATTTTCCTCTTTCTGCTGCTTTTCATTCAAGTGTTTGAAATTGATGTTGAATTGATTGTTTTGTTTAGTAAAAAATGAAATAAATTAAAAAAGAAAAAAACTGGTATGATAAAAGAAAGATGAGATGAAGACCATGCCACTGCCCCTGCCATGGCTTAACTCCATCGTTGGAGATACTGAAGAATTGCAGATCAAAGTGAATCCATTTTCGAGCAGTTCCGGCTTTCTTCCCATCTACATCAGGCCCCTCGCGGGGTCCTGCATTTACTGTAAGTTGGTGTCTGATTTACTCAAATTAGATATACTTGTGACTAAAGCTTCCACACATTTCCCAAGACTGAAAGGAGGTTCATTATCTCTTCCTGGCACCCAGCCCCCTCCGTCTTGCAGGGCCTTCAGCTACATCATCCATTATACACGCAGAGACAGATGTCCACAATGCTGTCTTGTTTATGTGGTCAGGATAGCGAGATGGGGCAAAATAGGCAGTTTTCTCCCACATTAAGCCTGTGCTGCTCTGCTGTGCTTCCTCTGTGTTTTTACTGAAAACTGAATCTGGCTGCTACAGAGGAAGACAGGACGCAGAGCTTGAAGCATAGAAGACAGAGATGACCCTGGGGGATATCATACCAGTGCAGGTTGGTTTCATTAAACTGTGTGCTTTGTGTTTGTGTGTATGTGTGTGTGTGTGTGTGCAGTAACTGCAAATTTAACAATCCCAGGAAGTGATAACCATCTTGTCCCAGCTGAATACATGTTATTCTAGACTGGTCTGACAGCGGCCCTGGGCACTACTGGACAACCATAATTGTCTCCATTATTTAAGGAGCTACATGTGTTGCGTATCCACACGGATAGTTTCCAGAGGCTGCTGCATGTTGGCAATCAGGATGACCATCTTCCAAAGGAAGAAATTCACTTGCCTAAACCTTATCTCTTGGCAAGCCATTATCAGGGGCTTGATCACGAAGCATGATGACTAGAGCACTGTCAAGACATTTGAGGAGCCCTGGGAAAAAACATTGTCATTTTTCATCATAAACACCGGTGTCTGCTAGCAGAACCAAGCGAGGGCGAACGAAAAAAAACCCTAACTATCACTCACTGTCAGGCGTGTCCTAAAATGTCATGGAAACATGAGAACTTTCCTGCCGTGGAGAGATGAGTTCATTCTGAGCTGCAGAGGAAAGTGACCTTACATTCAGCCATGTCTGCTGACAGAGTTTTGCATTATTTACAAGATTTAAGATAAAATCACTTGTTTAAGTTATGTAAGTATTCATGGCCTAACCGGTTGAGTTAGGGTAAAACTTGGATCGTTCATGTACATGCACTGTAAAGTATCTAAAAGAGAAAAATGGGGAGAGAACCGCTTTTTGTGGCTTTGCGTTTTATACGCTTACATGTGCTGCAGATGTACAAAGTCAAGACAGCCACAACACTCACTTCAGCTTAAATAAGGAAACAAACTATACATATCAAATCTGACAAGCAGCCACAGCACATGTTCAGTTCAAATATCTGTCTGTTAGTTATTAGATAGCGGTTAAGCAAAATGAAGAGCAGCGGCGGAGCTGAGCAGGGCTTTCAGTGAACAGCTGCTTTCATTTCACTTTGTAAAGTTCTACGTATCAGCGGAGCTACACTGCAGCTGGAGATCACACCACGGCAGGATGAATATTTAAAAGGATTTCAGATATTTGATAGATAATTCTGGGGATGTGATGGATCAAAACTGGTGCTGGACCCGCTCATCCCTATCAAAGAAGCTTCAAAATCGAGTCAGGTGGACGTGGTTGAAGCCAAAAGAAGAAGAAAGAGCAAGAACGAGAAATTCATCTATTGTCCAATTTGTCGGGGAAGGGCTTTGATTTGTGATACTGAAACAGCATACCTGCGCCATATCATCCAAGCAGTTGAAGATGTACTTGCGGGCTTCCTTGGACTTGATCCCTGTTTCACCCTCGTGGTCCTCTGGAGTCTGTGGGAGACAAGAAGCAGATGTTCCTCTAAAATTCCATCAAACTTCCCCTCTGGAAATGGACTATTTACATTTGGCTCATTATAACCTCTTGTTGTTGATATGCAGCAGACCTTAGCTTACCCTCTGAGAGACCCTGGGGTAGCACAGAAATACTCTTCCAAAAACTAAGAAAGATAGGACTGCATATGGGCTGCATATAGAGAAACAGGCCGTATTACACAAACACTGCAAACAGATACAGACTACTGCACCTGGACATATGTGTACTTGACAAGTACAAACATGTCACTATTGTGTTTCAACAGATGCAGATTTACACCAAACATATCTGTGCTGACCTGACCATAAAATATCTCCTGACTTAACACACAGTATCTTTAATTACAGTCAGCAATGCAACACAGCTGCTGTGACATGGAAACACATGGTAAGGTCAAATTAAAGCTGAGCAGTCACTCTTCAAAGAGGCAAGAAAAACATGTCCAGGATGCCTTGATTTAGCACATGCCAGACACTAGAAAATCTTGACAAGTTACAGCACAGCTTCTGCCAGCTCTAATCATTAGAGAAAAAAAAAAGGAAACCATCATAATAAAGTGATTTCAAGTCCGTAAGCCAGAGAAATGGAAAAATTATGATAATAATCAAATAAAATTGAACTAAAAGGTGCATAATGTTTACCTGACAAATGCTAAAAGCCTGACTTGGGAGCATGCTCAGTGTTGCTATGAGGTGTATCTTCATTAAAAAGGCCAGTCACAAATATCAGCTGCTGAAGCATGCGCTCATGTATGTGAGGAAAAATTGATCTCAGAGACATGAAGACCAAGCCCGCAAAGGAAGAAAATTATCACCGAACCCTGCAGAAATGCACCAGAGTTGCAGTTCAGTGCAGTCAGGAACTCAATATGCAAAATCTCTGAGTAGCGTGCAAAAGTTCAAGTGAAGTTAATGCTCCTTATTGAGTGGCCTACATAGATGGGCAGTGAGAGGAGGTTACGTAGCTCCATTTTGCTCTCATTACACTCTCACTCAGTATATTGCTAGCAACAAGGCCATCCGTGTCTCATATATATATAAGTGATACTGCCAAGACAGAAAATAAATACAGAAATATTCGATAATTAAACTGACATGCCGATAAAGACACCCAAATAATATTTTTACTTACCCATTACATCTCTAATGTGCAAATATGGAAGCTTTCTGTCAGAGGGTTTCATGTGATCAACTTCTAGGCTATTGGTTCATTAACAACAAGCATATAAACACTGACTGTTTGTGCCTTGCTTCTAGAGTTTCTGGGACCTCAACTACAGCTTTTACTGAAAAAGCTTTAGCTCGAGAAACATCAGCTGCTCCTACAAGGATGCACTTTAACTCACCAGCTTAGAATAAACGTGTGTTTGTGCATGCATTTGAATTATTCAAGTCATACCTTGAGTCTCCAGAGAGGATAGGTAGAGTCAGGATCTCTGTTGAAGAACCTGGTGGTCTTTGTCCCTGCACTCAACAGATACTCTGCAGGCAGACCCTGTGTCTGTGAGATGTACCGGATCTGTAAAACAGAAGTGGAGATTTTCCACATACGCTGTATTTAACATCGGAGGACAGTGATGCGTCCCTGCATCGACAGAAAGTGCCCTTTTAGTTTAAAGAAATATGGACATATGTTAACTTCTAAAGATGTATGTGGTGGAAATTAGCACCACAGCCAAACAGGACCTCAGCTTAATAGTCTAAGACTTACTATAAATGAGAAATAAAAAGTTCTTGAGCTTGTGAAAAATCAGACAAGCTTGTTCAGAACACAACTTGCTCAAGGTTTTCCCACTGAGCCCCCATCTGACTGATTGAGAGCAATGTGACAATGTCTTGCTCTGGAGCACAGGGGCTGCAGTAATTGGACAAGTGGCTCTGTGGCATCTGTTCAGATAAACAGGGAGGCTCCGCAAGAATCATCAGGGACTGTCAGGGGAATTTCAGAGAGAAGCATCCACTCCTCCCAAGCAGACAGAACACAGGAAAATGCACACATATAAACAAAAATATATATCTATATATGAATATATATCTATATATACTAGTATCCCAGTACTTAAACACAGATTGAAAGATTATGTGTTACCTGATCGTACTCCGAAGCTCCAGGGTAGAGAGGCCATCCGAGGAAGAGCTCAGCTATTACACAACCAAGCGACCACATATCTATGGCCTCACAGAACGGGAGGCCGAGGATGATCTCTGGAGCCCTGTGGATAGAGAAAACACAGCGTGGTTAGAGATAAGATGTTTTTATCTCATATTCATTGTTTTCCGCGTGAAGTGATCGACAAAGACAAAAAATCTTTTGACACACATCAACTGCACGCTTGTCAATATATCTACAGCCTTGCAAAGAGTTTTTTTCACACTTCATATCAGCTAATGGAGAGCTACTTAACGTAGCGAGCACAGGTCATAGGAGGAAACTATATGCAATGCTTTTAGCCAGCATTTGCACATACACAACAAATCTACACCAAAAGAGTCATTTTAAATGTCTGGTATGTTGTTTTAGCATTGGTCTCTAGTTGTAGCCTTGATAATTGCTTTCATCAGAAGGGAGTCTCTTTCTTAATGTCTCTTTTTAGGCTATTTCCAAGGTTGCTAAAAACCGTGCAGGAGCACAGATCACTGAGTCCTATCTGTTCTTCAAACAAGGGGAGTGGGTGAAGTAGTGTGGTATGTTTACAAAGTTTCTCAGTGCACACAAAGCAATATGGAAGCAACCATGTCACAAAAAAACCCAAACAAAATTAAAAAAAAAGAATATTCACCAAATCACAGAGCAGGCTTCATCCAAGTTTAACATGAGCTGAGAAACAGGCTGGTCTCACACAAATACAATAAAAGATGGTCTTAGGTGTAGAGATGATGTGCATCTATGATGCCATGACAACTAAAAATATCATTTCTCTTGCTTCAGCAGCACTGCTGTCCCAAACAGTACTTAACTTTTGCTCAACAAGCTTGATGTCCTGTCAGAAAGCTAATATACTTTTGTGAGCTTATGCCTCTGATGGGAATTACAAACGCCAACGACGCAGCGATTCTGCTAACAATTCTCTGGCAGTCATCACCATAGGAGAGAATGTACTTGGTCTGATGGTTTTCATCCCACACAGCTCCAGAATGATCTATGCTAGGCTGAATACTCTCCATCCGTAGTATATATTAACAGCATGACACAGTTCAAAGGAGCTCAAGGCAGATCTTGGAAAGTTTCAAATTCTCAATGCCAATTGCTGTGACCATGGTAACTAGCCCCCCCTCAGGCCTTGTTGGGCTCTGGTATGGTTTTGGTCATGAAATAAAAGGGGGTCTGGCCTCAGGGTAACTGGAACTGTACATACCAGGAAAACAGACTGTGGGAAACAGCATGGGGGAATGATGCTACAGGACATTATAGACCTGTGGGGGATTTGGAGGTGAATGAATGAAAACACCACGCAGAGTCAAAGGAAAATTTACAACCGTAGCCCCCTGACACCCCCGTTCCTAGCTCACTGGTGCTGGATGAAAAGACAGAAGTGCACAGTTGATTCTTTGTGCATTCAGATATGGTTAATGCAACGACGCAGAAGGAATCACAGTGATAGACAGTGAGAAACTGTGAAATATAGAAGAAAGTACAACAAAAAGTTCCAAATTAAGGGAAATGAAGAGCGGTGCTTCAGACACTGAAGGGCTTCTGTCACACAGAGGATGGTTGTTGGGGTCTGAAGGGCAGCAATGGAACAGACACCAACACAAAACTCTGGCAACAGTATCTTAGAGCACAGTTACACACCAATACAAAGTAAACATCACACACACTGAACTGAGACCACTGGCTCCAAAAAAGAGGCAGAAAGGAGGCTGCTAGGAGGCAATTTCAGAGGGAACATGAGGTCTGCTGGAGGTAGGGAAGGACAGAGATGGACAAAAGGACCGGGGTCAACATGATCGTCCTTTAACACCTTGCTATATTCACTGGAGTTTCATAGAAGACGTGATAGAGAGGGAACAATAAATGCTTCACACACATGTGAATGCAAGCAGTCGCCATACACAGTGGAAAGCACACACATTTCTTTTACTTTCAGTGTGAGATAAGCATATGCAAACTTGACAAGTAATCCATAAGCACATTCTTCAGTGATGTCAAAAACATCCAAACTACAAGATAACCACATAACAATATCCAGACATTCAAGTGTTATGCTCGGTTTATATTCGGATATCATCTGTTGTTCTTACAGCTCTTTGCTTATCACAGTGTTGGTTCACAGTTTGACAATAGAAACAGGCGGCAC
The DNA here is from genome assembly GCA_028567055.1 of Leptatherina wallacei. Lineage (NCBI taxonomy): Eukaryota > Metazoa > Chordata > Actinopteri > Atheriniformes > Atherinidae > Leptatherina > Leptatherina wallacei. The sequence continues at coordinate 30,760,753 of JAOXYM010000010.1, read as the reverse complement.
AATGATATTATTATAGCCTATGCATTTTTCTGACAATATAATGAAAACAATATAGCAACCCAGCAGGTCTGTGATGCATTTGTCATCTAAATAGGAGTCCCCTATCCCAATAGAAAAAAACTAAACAAAACATAGTGCATGCCTGCTGATTTGCATGAGTATGAGTTTTCTGAGAAATGTCGTTTTAACTTGAGTAAGATATTTGCAGGCTTCAAGAGTTTCCACAATTTATGATATTTTTTTAGGAGAAGCCACCCATCTAAACACACTGTGAAGATAAAAAACACAAGAAACTCTTTTATCAGATCGTCAGATTGTTGCCAGTGGATACCTAAAATCCACGGGACATCAAGTTTTACTCACACATCTTTCAACATATGTCTCCATTGCTGTATATCATTTATCCTCTCATAAAAAAAGCACAGAAGAAGAGCTAAAGTGTGGCTGACACTATTTTTAATGTGATACAAAGGAGGCTTTTATAACAACCAAACTCAACAAACCCCACTGTCATGAAGTAAAACCTCAATTAGCGCTGTTTGTTTATCTTTTAATTGAGTGTCTATGTAAGCACATGTAGCTGTTTGTGATGACAACATGAACTTTCCCCCTGTGTTTGATTGGGAAATTTGAAAAAATTGATGGTATGCTTAGATCTGTTGCGGCCTGAACCTTCGCGGGTTTATGCTCCAGTGTCGTACTCAGCTCTGCCCCTCTGCCTGTCACAAATAGCTCCTCCACATCAGCAAAACAGAGAGAAAGAGAGGAAGGAAGAGAGAGGGAGTAATGTCGTTGCTCATGATATGAAACCACAAATGCAAATCTGTCCCTACCAATGCACCTCTGCCATTGCATGCAAAGCTGTTGCTGATGCAGGCCTTTCATTGGCAGTGATGAACAGCACACACATCTGCGCAGCTCACAAACCTTACTCCTTTCCTGTCCCCCCTTTTCCTCTTGAAGACAATTTAAAAAAAAAAACAAACACCACATCGTAGGTTACATCTGATGCATTTAGGATCATTTTAGTCATGGATGCTAAATAGTTAGCATAGTCATAAAACAGCACAAATATAGCACACAATAGTTGGGACAGTTTGTGTTTTTAAATTATTTGTAACAAACATTTGGGATTATCTTTCAGACAAAAGAAGATGTAAATATACAATATCAAGATGTAAAGATTCAATTGCTAGCCATGTTTGTCATCATGTGCCAAGCAATGCCATGTTAGCGCTCAGTTCAGCAAACTGGTGCTGAAATATTTAACACATTATTGTGAGAATTCCTTACCAAATTCCATTGTAGTTCACCTACTTTTGAGACATTTCATTGTTAGGCACATGAGAACCTCATGGTGGTGCTGCAGGAAAATCAGGGGAACCTATTAGCATCTGTGGTGCAGTGTCACATCAATATCTTGGCTTAAAGCAACATTTCTACTGGTATTTTTCATCTTAAATCCTAAGTTCAGCTAACGGTGACAATCTGATGCCCTCTCACCTGTGTCCCACCTAGCTTGTCTTCAACTTGTGACTTCTTGCTACAGATCATGCACGTCACATACAGCACAGACAGTGTGCAAACCACTGGCTAGCCAAAGGCTTTCACTGGTTTTGAATGGGGAACCAACTGCATGAGAGACCTCAGTGTTCTGGCTAGTGCCTCTGACAGTACTGGCCCTTGACAAAAGAAAGAGAGATGGTGGTATGGGGAGAGTGGGTGAGAGTCTGCATGCTGACATCCTCCCAGCTGGCCTGGTCATTGATGAGCCTCAGTCCCCTTGGGAGCCAGAGATGGCACGACTCATGAATGAGGCCTTTCTTCTGCCACCCCAACCCACCCCCTACACCTCAGCCCTTTCACCCATCCCCTATGCCAGACCAGCCAACCCCAATACCTCAATCCAGCTTCACCATGCAAACCCCCCTCGTTACTACTCTGCCAGCAAAACCCCTTTCGAACTAGGACGCCGAGGCCAGGCTAGTGCCCCCCCACACCCCCACCCTCTTCCCTATCCACCCTCTGCTCTGTTGAACTGCACTTGGCTGGCCTGCCAGCCCACACACACACACACACACGAGGAGACGTTCACACAGATACATGCACACAGCTGACATCACAGGCTGTGTGCATGTCAGGACGCATCCATCAGGCTGACCTTCCTTTAGCTTGGCTCCAGAAGAGATACTGATAGATCCCCCAGAACCCAACGGCATTTACATAGACAACACACGACAACACACACTAGCAAGGGCCATCCAGTCTATTGTTAATGGACTTCATCATTTTCTTTTCCATTCCCAAGCCTTTTGGCCTTTACGTAACCATGTTTTATTCAGAAGATTGGCAGTTAAGGATGAAGAATAGCAAACGTCACTGAAGTAAATAATAGTAGCCAAGTTGAAAGCAAAATAATGTGATAAACTTTAGAGTTGGTTGGGGAGAGCGCAAGCTGATGCTAACAAGAAAAAAAGAACAAAACATTAACCTCTCTCCACTCTACCCCTTCCTTCTTTCACTTTTCCTGCCTTCTCTCTGCCACTTTGCCTCTCTCCATCCCATGTCTTGCTGTTGCTTAATGCAAAAGGCTCATGTTGGTGCTGTGAATGACTCCCTTCCTCCTCCTGGGCTTTCATCTACATATTCATGCCCAAAAACGTTTCTCCACAGCCTCTTGAAGATGCATCATAGAGAAATACTTTCCTAGGTATATTGCACAGTGGGTGCTGACTGTGAAATCAATATGCAAAGTTACATCGCTTACTGTTCACCTGTGGCTCGTAAGACCTCACTCCTAGTGGCACACACATACATAAATATATATGTACATGCATAAAACATTCCCCAAATGCTCCACCTGTCCTAAACTCGAGGCAGGCATAGGATGCAGAGAATGTATACAGCAAATGCACGTTTATGCAGGAAGGGACTGCAGACCACATTTAAATTTAGAAATTGTGTGTTCCAGGAAGTTGAGGGGTGGAAAGGAGAAAGGTATATCAGGACAAGGAAAACTTTTTCAGAGAGTCCTTGAGAAATGTTGTCTTTCTCCCCAAGCAGGGGCGACATTCCTGGTGTTCAAGGTCTTGAATACAGGCCTCCCTCTCATTTTTGCTCTGTCTTACTCTCAGAAGCCCTGACAAGGTTGCCACTGTTTTTACTTGTTAAAGTGTTTGCATTCCCCGTGGTCCGAGTCATACATTACAACACGAAAAAATCCTATAGAGGGAAAGAAATGTTTTATACAAAGGGAGGATTCAACATCAAAAGATGTGACAAAAAAATACGAAGAGCATTAGTTAATTTAGTCGAAACCCATTAGTATTTGAAGTTCTACAGAATCTGTGATTACAAAAACTCAAATATATCAAAGCACGCCAATGCAAAATACAGGTGGGTGTATGTTTTTTGCTGATTCAATACAAACTGACGTCCAGTTCAGCTCAGCAGCCTCAGGGACTAAATTGTGACTGAGAGCCAACATAGACAGCATTTGCACATTCAAAGGTCCTCCCTGTCTCTCCCATTCTCACATTTTACACCTCCCTTCTCTTTGAGGCATTTTAGATAATGAAATATTCAGTGGGCAGAGAGCACCTCCCCCCATTCCTCGTTACTGTGGCACATTTGGATCCCTGTTGCCTTGAGATGGTACAGTCAATATTAGCATGTCACACTGTCCCATAGCGTGGCCTGCTGTCATTGTATACCGGCTGTATTTTTAACAGACAAAAGCACTCAATAATAGATCGGATTTACTGTGAAGTAACACATAGAAGATCAAACATGTTTATTTTTGCAGTTGCAATGCATTTGCTGCTGCAGAGACGACCTCCTTTGGAGAAACATTGTAGCACAATTTTTCACCTGCCCTTTCTCTTTCTTCTTCTTCTGTTTGAAAAAAAAAACGTATATTTGCATGACAACCAAGTAAGAAAAAACACCCCAAAAGACAAAGCTCAGTCGCTCAATTAGACATCTATACACTGTTCCATCACACATTGTTGGTAATTATCTTATTCCTGTGGTTATTATTCTCCAGCATGTGCTGATCCTATCAGTAATACATCTCATTTCCACCTGAAACCTCCTGACTTTTCATGGCTCCGGGCGCTGCTGTACCCTCTACACCCACCCCCACCCTCATCCCAGCTTGCTCGTTGGTGCAGGGGTCAAAGGGACAGACCCTCCTCATCAAGGTAGAGGGAGAAGAAGAAATGACAGAAAGGAGACGAGCGGGGGAAAGATGGAAAGGGTGGGGTGCGTACAATAATGAAAGATGGACACCCTCTCTATCAACATCCACCCACATGCACATATTCTGTCCCTTCTACCTCTCTCGTCAAAGAGAAGAGTGCCGGGACGGATTTGCCATCAGTAAATGACGGGTATTTGTCATACAGTGGTGCTGTCAGGTCAGACAGCCCAGAGCAAAGATTTAGGGGATGCCAAAAGGGAGCCTCAAGTCTCCACAAACCTATTAGGACAGTGGACTGACAGTCAGACATTATTAGGCCAGTGTGGTGGCCCCTGGCCAGACACTGACCTGACCCTGAGGCATGTGCAACTCTGCTCCGATAAACCTGAATGTCTGAAAAATCAAACTTTAAGTCTGATAATGACCGGTTAAGTGACATTCCAACCTTGTTCCGATTAGCAAAAACTGGGACGCATTTCTTGGAAAACATGAAATTTCTGCTACTCATCCTTCAGACAGATGCTATTGTACCCACATAATGTTAGTCACTAATAAGAAACCCTGGGGAAAAATGTGGGTCACGCAGGATTAGCTAGGAGAGGGCAAAGTCAAGCAAAAAGCAGAAATGCATAAAAAATTCTAACACTTTCTTACAGGCAGTCACTCACAATACTAAACTGCACAGAAACCTTGTCACTGCTGAGATGCTCACCAAGACAGACAGGAGAGCAACGTAACATGTTGTGAGACACACTGACTGTGCAGACTGGCAGAGGCGTTCAGTCAGGCAGATGAGATTGCATCTGCTCATGTCTGTGCGATGCTTAAACCCATACTTGATCACTACAGCAAATTGGAATGTACAAGGGATTCGATGAGCTAACTTGAACCATTTCTCAGCTCCATACGAGGTTGGCATCCAATCAACAGAGTGCAAGACACAACAGGGCAGCACAAAGCCTGGGCAAAGACTTCAAAGTAAAATGTTTGTTGTATCACAATATTGTCTGTAGCCCTTCTAAAGATGTCTCCTCCATTTTATTGGCCAGTTTCCACCAGCAGTCGCTTTAGTCCCATACAGTTCAGAGGAAGAAATTGCAAGAAATTGTCTGGAAACATATAGCTAGGAGCTACCAGGATGTCATAGTAATGACATGCATTTCACAGCAACACACAAACATGCAGACTTACTGTAAACATGCATGCACATATAGTTTCAATCATAAATGCTGCTGTGGTTGACTAGTTCTTTATTTCTGGGGCATGTAAAAGAGGGCATAGGGAGACATTTCCAAGGCAGACAGTAAAAAAAAAAAATCCTGTTTCGGCTTACCCCCACCCTGGTGTGCTGACATCCAGTACATGCGCTACATTTCCCTACCTCCACCCAACCCCCTGTTTGACTACCCTCTTCCTTCCTCCCACCAGGTCAGGCAGTAATACCATCTCCTGCCTAATCAAATGCTGCTGTGTGACATGAATTCTCAGCGCCCAAGGCTGCGCTGCCTCATGACAAGCTACAGGGCGGCAGAGAGTTGTAAGAACCTCAAGCAGGTGCTTTGGAATAGACCAGCTCCACATCACCACATATTTAACACTGGGATAGACTTCCTGGTATGATTCCCCGGCCTTGCTTCTTCGATCTGATCTGCTTCTCTGCATGCCTTAGTGTCTGTCTGTCTGTGCAGAGTGCAGCTCCCTTCTTTATAGTCTGTAGCAGGTCCCTGGAGTGAAGAAGGTTTCTGGTTAATTAGAGAACGGATGGGACAGACTGACAGCAGCTGATCCAGACTGTCACCCACATGTATTTAGATCTTAATCCAACACAGTGACTGACCCCCTTAGTCCTTCAATAAAACTTAACATCTAATATGCATGACAGGTTTTACATATGGAATCATGCAAGAAATTCTCCAGAACGTCCTTCGGGAGGGGTGAGACATCTATAGATCACGAGATGTCCCTCCTCACACTGTCGTCCCTCTATCTGCCCTGCATGCTGCCTGCCCGCTGTGTCTTAAGACACTGTTAACACAATCTGTCACGCTGCATTCTTCCCTGACAAAAATTATAAATATCACGCAAAGCAAAAACAGCAGGTTTGTAACCTCATCACAAACTGGACTAATTTCTTTGGATGCATGAAAAAATACGGACGTTTCCCTGTTGATTCACTATGCCATACAGTTATAAATGTTCCTTTGAGAAACAACAAATAGATTTCCTCTTCATTCTAAAGCTAACTGCGAAGTGAAACAAACCGCGCCGTATATGAATCAGAAACAGGACCAACACATGCACACTCATTTTTCTTGTCATCACTGGTATTCATGTTTAGGGGGAAAACGCAACGTAGACTCCCATTTTAGAGCAGGTTTCAACAGTAAGTGCTGTCTTGGAAAACAATAAGTCACAGTGGCAGGTAATTAATTTAGCCAAGCAACATTGGCCAGCAGTCATTTGTAAGTGTAGCCGCAGTTAATCACCTTTCAGTGACAATACATACCCCTGTATTGTTTCTCCTTCCCTGTCATATAGAGTGTTAATTTTCTCCCATCCCTAGGACAAACAATGAAGGCATGCTCAGCATTTCATATGCCATACATTGTTTATTGAAGGAAAACAATTACTGTACAGCAACAATCAATAGGGCGCTATCTTTTTTCATGTTGCCATACTTGACGATTCAATTAATGTGGACAAAATGACATTATTTCTGCTTCCATGGCCTCACTCAAGGAGACGGCAGACAGCACTGATTCAATCAAAATAATTGTTTGAACAATATTCAGGTTCAGTACCGGTTGAATCATTGTTGCGTCCGACAAGTACGCACAATTAGAGAATTTTAAATGTGTCTGAGCATCTGATTAAGTCTCAACTCAACTATATTTATAGAGCACTTTAACACAACATCATTTGAAACAAAGTGCTGAACACAGCATAGAAATAAAATAAAAAGCAAAGTAAAATCAAGGTGTGAAGTGACAGAACTGCATTATGTTTACAACACTGTTCTGTGGAAATCGGATTTTACGAAGGCGCTGCTGATTTACATCTGCAAAGAGGATCGTCGTTGCTAAAAAGAAATTAGTGCCATGGACAACAGAAAAACATTTGTTGTCATCATTTGCACTGCATTGTTTTTCATTATCAAAGCAGTCCATCTTCAAAGAGAGAAGCTAGAATTAGTAGATGAATGCTTGATTCATATGCAAATACGCATTTAGATTATTTCTTAATTAGCTTTGATCACATATAGTCCTTTCATTTAAGTGATTTAAGTTAAATTGCCTGGAATAGTTTCACTTTAATGTTAATCCGTCATGATTGAAACCTATAATCACTGATGCACAGATGTGGGGTGGAAAGGTCCTGTTTACAAGCCAAATGATAAAGTTAAAAGGAGCCGATTGCCCCTCCTGAGATTGGACACCGTTGCTCTTGGGAAATAATGACAGAGACCTCTTTTTTTCTGGAGGAGACTTACAGGCTAACAAATATGCTTTCATCGTGGATTGTATGTGATAAAGACATTCCACACAGCTACGCACGTCCTGTGACAGCTCTATAAGTGATAATTGCCTTTTCTCAACCAGGTGTTTTCCTGTCTTAGCTTACTTTGCCCAGAGGGAGGACCATCCCCTCTCAGTGAACACACACAACAAAGGCATTCTGGCTCCCAACATTTCCTTTTGTTGTGGAGTTGGAGGCAACAGTGAGAACAAACTGTGGAGCTGCTGCTATGGAGGAGCCCGAAGGAGTCCGTGTGAATTCTAAGTCAGTGTGTTAGCATGACAGATTTACAATTTCTCAAGGAAGGAATCATATCAAACAAAAGCTTTGTATATAGAAAATCTCTGTTTCGTCTTATGTTTCCCTCTTTCCTCTTTCTCTTCCCCTCTCTTAACTTTCCGTCTGCTGTCTGTGTGAGCACTCCGAGGGTGCTGCTGGAAGGAGTCCAAAAGGACACAGTGTGAAATGAACACAACCCTGACCTCCAAAACACCCCGGTGCAGCCAATCAGATCACTTCTCTCTGACACATAAGGCACTATAATTGGTTAGTGGGTGGGAGATTGGGAAGATAGAACTAGCAGGGATTCAAGTGGCGGGAAAAAAGAGAGGGAGCGAGGAGTGTAGATGGGACAAGGGAGCGGAGCTTCGCCTCCTCTTTGCACTTTAACCGACCCTGTAGCCCAGAACAGGACAGGAAAGCTCCAGAACAAAAGCAGCCTGTCATCCCCTCCTGACACGGTCGCGTCAAACAGAGCAGGACTTAGCTGACTGGCAAAGCCACCAATCCTTGAGGGAGGTAGCTTGATGTAATCTGGTCCCGTCTCACATTCCAGACGTCTCCGGTGAGCGAGGTGCAAGAGTGTGACCTGAACCGTCAAACGGGAAATGAGTCTGAATGTCGTTCCTTTCCCTGGGAGGGGGGCTCAGCTGTGGCCAGCAGTGGGTCATAAACAGCACTGCATGTATAAATACAAACACAAGCTGACACACACACACACACACACACACACACACACACACACACACACACACACACACACACACACACACACACACACAGAGGCAAGAAAATACGAATGCATCCACAAATGATCTCTGTCTCCTTTATTTGAACAAGATGGATGTGCACACACTCTTCTCCTAGACATTACTGCTCACAGCTGCATGCCCTGGGCTTTTGCTATCTCCAGCCTGAACCAGAGTCACATCAGCCACATTCCACATGCTTCCCAAGGCCCTAGGGGGAGCTTCACAGCTGGGCACTAAGCTGAGCTGTTCTCTGCCTCCCTGGCAGACTCTCACCATAACCACTCCTGCACAGGATGTTACATACCACAAAACAGAACATATCCTTCTTTCACCCCAGCATTAGTGTTTCAAATTGTGCTGTGGGAGAAACTGTCCGGCTCCCATCAGCTCACTCACAGCTTGCATGATGAGGTTAGGCAGAAGGTGTCGCAGGCCATAACAACAGAGGATCAGGATGGCAAAGAGTTGCCGGAATGTTAATGAGTTCTTTTCAAACCACACTGTTGCTGCGCATGATTTTATACTTTTTTCTGAAAGGTGCGTCATGTCCAGGAGAGTAAAAAAAAAAAAATGTCAGCAAACAGAGAACATAATCTAATAACATCTGTGACTGTGAGGCGATCTTGTTGCCGGCAAACAGCTACAGCAGTCGATATATGAAACCAGCTCCATAATGCAATAAATAAATGTATGAGACAAGTTGGGAAGCCCCACGGAAAGAAGACCCCGGTGAGACTGTGAGAAGGGATCATCAAAACTTCCCAAACTATCAATCATATGTGAGAATGAGTGGACTGGTAGCTGAGTCAGGTTTGTGTACTTGTTTGTTGCAGAGCCTCTACGACTGGACTTAAGCACATTTTCCCACAGCTTGAACCACGAAGGAATGTCCTGAGCTGCAATTGGGGTGTATATATATATATAAAAAGGAAGAAGAAGCCTCAGTGACATGTGTACTTCCTGTTCATGAGTTGTTTATTCTTTCACTGCCTTCTGAAAAAGCAGGAAAGAAAAACAAAATCCACACACCTGCCACGCACTATCAGCGTGTGTTTCTGCATGCATTTGTGTTCTTTGGTGTGTGTGTCTGTAATTGCTAAAGGCCAGGCTGTGTTTCATCATTTCAGCAAATGCCACAAAGTATATCAGTCTAACTGCATACATCCTGGGCTATTTCCATAATTTCCCTATCTGTAATAGAGAGAGCCCATCTCCCATCAGAGCTGCTCCTCCAGTGCTCTCAGAGAGCCCAAATAACACACGCTCATCGGCACAAACGTGCGCACACACGGACACACGCCGCATCTCTGATGAGCTGACACAGAGAAACTGGGTTTATTGAAGGGAGGGGGCAGAAGTGATGCAGAATTAAACATTTCGGCAACGGACACAGGTTGTTTTAGACAAAGCGATCGCACCAACACACAGATGTACGCACACACTCACAAATGCAACAAACCCCCCCCTCCTCCCATCCACTACCCGCCCGTCCTAAACAGACATACTCGCAGCCGTAAAGTGCATCACTCTACTCTAAGAGATCTGTTTATTTCAGACCTGTGACACAAAAGCCACAGCGGCATGAAGGCTTATCTCTCCACATCCCTTGAAACGTGGCGCAGCCCCCAAAGAGCTCCACAGTGCTCCACATGCCACTTTCAATTAGTTCCACAAAGAGAGTCTTCTGCTACCAAAAAGGAAGATGGGAGCTCATTACTGAATTCCTCTCCACTCTCAGCTTTGAAATATAGATCAGGAGTCTATGTTTGACTTCTTGGGTGTTGGATGTGCCACTCGGCGACCATGACACACCGGTCTGGAGCAGATGAGTGTAGAGCGCCGTCTCATGGATTAGCCACTCCTCAGGTTTAACAGCCCCTGCAGCTTACCCTCTATCTCACCATTAGTTTAGTGCCTACTCGTCTCTCTCTCTCTCTCTCGTTTGCTTTCTTTCCGCTCCATCTTTCGATCTCTTTTTTCACTAAATAGGCTCCCTGAAGCCACAGCTCTCTGCATTAAACTCACAAATGGGAAAATACCATTTCTAATAATCTGATGAGAGCATAAGAGAGAAGCGAGGTAGGAAATGTGGGTATCATAGCACAAGGTGGTACTATTATAGCAAGCATAGACACAGAGGCAGAAGCTGATAAGGGAATGCAAATTCATTCAGGTATTCTAATGAATCTAGAGCTTAGCAAAGCTGCAAAGGAGGGGTTGCTTTTATGGAAATTAACCATTGTATGGTAGTTCATTAAGGTTAGTTTAATACATTAAAACCCAGAGTTTCCCAAAACTATGACGACTGCTGATAAAGCAAAAAAAAAAACTAGCCAAATGTGATTTATTTGGTACAGAGACGTACTGTAGTGCTATCATAAAGCAAGGCAGCTCAGCTCGCACTGAGATTAAATAGACAGGAGGGATCTATTTCTTATCTGGCCAGAGCAGAAAACACAACAGCCACAGTGATGTGGTGATGCCGGTCCATAGTTTTCACAAATATAGCTGTTTACTTTCTCACTGATTATCTTAATAACCACACATATGCTTAAAACGGGCCTGCATGCATGTGGGTACGGTGTGCTCGTAGCAGGCTGCTTACCATATAAATGTAGTGTGACATCTGTATCTACAGCACAGAAGATATGTTTATACCTTCAGTTAACAACCTCCATTAGTGTCTTCCTCAGTGGAACGCCACCAGCTACGTAACAAACAGGCAGTTAATTAGGAGCTGCTGGCTGAAGCTAGGTTGACCATTGGGGATCGTGCAGGGGGGAGAGAAATGTGATACTTTCATTTTCCAAGGAAAAATAAATAAATAAAATCAGAGCGTCAATCAATACCTGCTCTGTCAATCAGCCAAAGTGTATAGGAGTATCAAATACTAGGGTTGAAGTGTCAGAGGGACCACTGATGGAAATTCAGCATAACAAGAGGTGCAGAAGGAGAGGAGGGGAGGAAAGGAAAGGGAAAGGCATAAGAAGGGAGGAGATGGTGGCGGGATGTATGGAAGTGAGAGAAGAGAGGTACGGGGTCTTGATACTGTCTGATTCGCTCTCTATGCAAATCACAACAATCACAGGAAATGCCTGGGCCTTGGCTCCAGCTAATTGCCACAGCAATAACAAAGGAGGGCTTCCTTTGAGCAGGGAGGCAAATTAAACATTAGTTTAGAGTTTTCTTGGAGACCAAGGGATGTTATAATTACCCAGAAACCAACACATCAGCACTTTGCATGCCGCGCGTCGCACTCCTGAAGCTTGGCGGAGGAAAACAAATGTATCTCATATTCTGGGAGAGAGGCATTTTGAGGGGGTGGGAGGAGGAGAGGACTACCATAAGGGATATGGAGTGGGAGGAAGTAGTGGTGGTAGGGGGGGGGTAAGGCAATGAAGGGCATGGAGAGGTATGAGAGTAGAAAAAGCAGGGGTTGGGGGAGGACAGCAATGGAGAGAAATGCAGGGGGGGATAATGAGGGGGAAAAAGAAGGTGGAGGATGATAGCATGCATCTCTGAACCACTCCATGCTGCAAGTGAGGCATCAAAATGTACACCCATTATTAGCATACAGACCCCACCCCTCTATTCCAGCCTTTCCTTCCCTCATTATCATCAGGCATGGCGCGCAGGACACAGGAAACATAAGCCAACCTCATTTCACATCATACGCTAGCCTAAATGTCACGGCAGCATGAAAAAAAAACTCGGCACAAACGGGGCATCGTGATTTTGTTAGCTGTGTCTGACCATCTCACCGGCCGCCTAAGGGTTAAGTCTGTAAGCGCTTCATTAATGTTGCATGCAAAAAAAAAAAAAAAAAAAAAAAAACCAAGCTGGATCTAGCGGATAGATGCAACCATGGAAACTTTGGATGGTGTCCTTCGATCTTCTCCCCTCTAGGGGGAGGGAGGCAGAGTCCCTGCCCCAGTCAGGACGGCTGACATTGGGCCTTGAGCGATGTGATGTGTCCTGGATGGCTGGTTCTAGTCCATTCTTTTGGTTTGATCTATGTCTGAGGGCAGTGGCAAAGCACCCAGCCTGTCTAACCTAAATGTTCATTCAAAAGGCTTGTCTCTCCCTCCAGCTAGACCCTGCCCTCTATCCGTCTGTAAGTCTATCTTTCTGTTTCTTACCAATCCTCTAGCTTGCCATTTGTCCTCCAGCTGCTCTGCCTGGGTTCAAAATCCTTCTATCTGCTTTCCTGACTCATTGTAGAGCAGGTGTGCTTGTTAACCCAAATAACAGCAATTCTTTTAAACCGTATGGATGCATGAACTTAGAAGAGCCACTGACCATGTCCTGGAAATGTAATCATGCAGCACAGTTGGACGTTTGTTTGTGCATGCACACACAGATGTGCATACAGAAGCCCGACGTGTACACAAACAAAAGGAGTCCTACCCCACTATGATAGCACTTCTTTTTTTATTCAAACAGAGCTGTGGTTGCTATGAGCTCTTGTTGGGATTTACGCCCAAAAAACAAAGGTTTTGTGTTGTATTAGTCACACAAGACTAACCTCTATCTCACACTAGGACATGCACACATTTGCACACACACAAATCCCTCCACGTCAGCAAGCCAAACTCATAAAACACTCACACACTAATTGGCATGTAGTGATTTTGCTAGCTTCTATAATAAAATAAACTTTTTCTCTACCCCAATTACTTCTCCATGTTTATGTAATGGGGCTTGTTATTTTCTGACTTTTAATATCTCCCCTCGTATAACTGTAAGCTATGTGAATAACAGCTTTAATAGACCACAGGTCCTCAAGGATTTGTTACTTTTAGAGAAACCGGGTCTGCATGGATGCAGTCTTTGTGAGCAACGTAGAACAGTGACATCACTTAATTGCATAAACTGGATCAGGATCATGCCAGGCATGAGAGAGAGATTATGGCACAAGGGCAGACTGAAGTGCAACAGGGACAAAGCAGGGTTTCTGGGACCAGCATCCAGAGGGAGAAGGAATTACATCACTGTGATGGGTTATGTAAAACATTATACCTGAAGAAAGGCCTCAAAACCTTTCTTCAGCACAAAAAGGTCATCAAGAAAAATATTTAAGCCATTCAGAATGAGCTTCAACTTTTGCGTCATCTTGTGGTTTTTTGCTAAAAAAATTAACTCTGTGGTAAAATTGTGAGACCTACTAGTGAGCCAGTAGTAGAGGGGGTGTAAGATCCCCACCTCCTCATCACTAGGCCTAAAGACTATCCCATGGAGGCAGAGAAACCCAGGGGGAAGATCAAAGCTTCTGTGATCCAGTGGCTGTTATATCAACCCCAGCCTGCTCCCCCACTGCGGGGCCTCCTGTTACAACGGAGGCAACAGGGAAGAGAAGAAAATACAAAACACTGACCCTGTCCTATCTATGCATGCAACCGTCCAGATCTTTAGCCAAGATTCAACACCTCCCACCCCACCCCACCCCACTCTCTGAAAGTACATTTACATTCCATTTTGCATTCCATTAATTTCCATTTGACCGCACTTACATGATTTTGCAGCAGCATGAATAGTCATGAGCTGCACATGCACGCACAAAACAAAAGATACACAACATCAATCAACTGGTTACATCTTTTCTGAATAACCGCAGGACTGGTTTGGTATTTCTATCTCAATTCAACATTTTTTCCCCAAGCTTTTCAGTTCCAAGACACAGCATCCATCTGCTGCCATATGTCTTCAGCCCTTTGTTCACTGCCTTCGAAACACTAGTTTAAAACCAGTGTTTCCTCCCTCTGAAACCTCCCCTCATTCTTCCCCCTGCCTGCTTTGGGAGATGAAGCAAGGAGACGGGCACTATCAGACCTTGTTTTCTTCCCTCAGCGGAAAGACATCTCAACAGGCCTGCTATTGACCACATCCACCAGGAGAGGGAGCGGGTCAATGTAACAGAAAGCAGGGGACCATTTTGGAGCACTTAACTATAATCAGTAAATGCACCCGGTCGCAATTAGCGCAGGGCCACCCTGAGAGTGTTCGTTTCGTTCACAGTTCTGCCTGCATTTTATTCTGCTCCACAGGAACCTTGTAATGCAAATAGCACTCTTCACATTCAGCTTTAACAATGGGAAAGAGAGGCAGGAGTTGCGCTGTCCTTACTTTGTGTTTGTTTAAACAAATGCACTTTCTTCCCTCTGTTTACGACAGAAATAATCTAAACTCCTAATGACCATTATTTTGACAATGCACTGTTTATAGTTGCTGAAAATAAACCTTTTAAAACTGGACTTTGACTGTGAGAGCAAACTGAAGGTTATCATCTGAGCATTCATGAGCAATAATTTGCCCTGTTCCAGGGTCAGTGCCTCTTCAGTTTCCTGCTGTATATGTAACAGGGCTGTTTACTTTCTTTTAGATGCTTCAGGAGCCAACTTTATGGAATTATCCTAACAAAGAGGCTCGTTTTCATAAATCGAAACTTCAAAAAAGACTATGAATTAGGGAGAAAAGAGAAGAAGCTTTTTCGGACTGAAAATAAAAAAGAGAGAAAACAAAAATGTGGCAGGTTGCTGGTACCCTGCACAGAGCCTCTCCAAAGCACCGATACACTCCTTGCAACATTTATGATTCACTGCACTTAGTCATCCATTCTCTCGCTTTTCCCCTCTTTTCCCAAGAAGAAAAAGGCAAACAAAACAGCAAGATAGAAGGACAGACAAACAAATAGACTGATGCAGGCATTTCTGTAGAACAGGTGCTGCAGTTATGATAGATTTGTGCCGCAATGTGCATTTATGATTCAAGGATCAGAGCCAAGCACAAAGATGCACACGCTAGCTCAAGGAGTCAGTTAAACTCCCTCCTCCTGCGGTAACGTTTGTTTTTTACTTTTTCAAGAGCGGTGGAGTTAACGTTGTCAGCCGCTCGCTTGTTTGCAATGTTTGTGGGTGCGGATATCTCAAAGAAGCATACACCTGTTAGCAAACAAACACAAAGGAAGGCACAATAGAATATGACCTCCTTTTCCCCTAACCACCTGTTTGTGCACTAAAATGAAAGAACAGATGAATATTTGCACTTTATTTGTTAGTATTTTTGCTTTATTATTCATATTCTCTACTTGAAGAGATTAAAAGGTTTATCTTTCTATCTTTAACATTAAATGCATCTCACAGCCTCATGGCCTGCTGAGTGTTCCCAGACATGCTCAAGCAAAGCCTCTGCTCAAACATTCAACCACTGCATGTTGAACTATTGTATATACTGAGGCTCTGTACTCTGATGGCCAGCTGTGAGGGATGAGGCTTTGAGATCCTCTAGGGCTTCTAGATGTGATGATTGAAATGCCAGGCAGATCTGCGTCAGGGACACAGGTCAGGATAAAGGAAATGGAGAGAGGAAGGGAGGGATGGACAGAAGCAGGAGGACATCAGAGGGAGGGAGGGAGAGTAAGGAGTTCAGGGAGGTTGACGGTTGGAAAGTTGTAAAAGAGAAGCAAATAGGGGAAAAGGAGACATGGGATAAGTATCTCTAATGCAGTTTTCCTCAGCTGTTCTGCTCTGCCACCGGAGGAGTGCTGCTCAGAAAGCCTGAAACTCTGATGAAACTTAGCAGGACATCTTTCTTTTGCCTTCACATACACTTTCAGTAACGGGGTATGGGCTTCTCAAAAAAAAAAAACCATCTTTGTTTCTGACTTGGAGCCTCACTGTCACCATGGTGACCCTGTGAATAACAGGGTTGATTTGGGACTTTGGGCCCTTGGGGGTTTTGTGCTCTTGTAGCACCTACATGTGCTATGTCAAGAGCTGGGCACCCTTATTGACACAGAATGGATGAAAGGACAGAAAAGGACACAACCGTTTTCAATTTTTGCATTTCAAACCTGCTTCAAAATTTAAAAAAACATTGCACACACATGGGCACACCAGACTGACAAAGAAAGAAATTAAAGGGAGTTGTAAGAGAGGCAAGCATTTCTGCAAAAGGAGCTATGACTCAAAGCCAATAATGATAACATTGCCACTGGTAAAATCTATACTTTTTTCTGCAAAGAAAGGGAAGCACAAATGCACAATGTACACAGCTGGTAACAGGCTGCAGATGAAAGCCAATTTGGGTTTCCTTTGTGTAACCGAGAGCTTCAGTTGGACCACAGGTCCCCGTGGAACAAAGACAGAGGAGTGAGGGAGAAAGAGGAAGAGATTGAGAGCAAGAACCAAAGAGGGAAGGTGATAGAGAAGGAGAGGTTGGCGGGAGTGTGGGGGGTTGGGGTTGATAGGGTGTCCGGGCCCACCTGGGAAAACAATAGCAGCGAGATGAGAGCGTGGCTCAAGGGCCCTCCCTGTCCGTAAAGTGCACAGCTGTCGGTTGCTGCAAGGGAGGAAGATCAAAAAAAGCCCCGGTCTAGTTCAGGTGTTGGACCTTCAGAGGCAAACGGATCACTTTTGGAACAAGAGCCTTGGTTGCCATGACGACTTTAGCAACAGAAAGACCCTTTCTTTAGAACAGGAGAAGTGATGCATGTTAATGTTTTTTCAATTATCTCAACAAACACAGAAAACAAATAAGGATTAAAACTATTTGTACACTCGAAGCTGGGAAAGCAGCCTTTGCAAGACTTCTTTTTTTTCTTTTTCTTTTTTTTTTGCATGTGCCATTTTTCTCCTTCAGGTGTCCAAGCCTTCACAGAAAATCTTCTGCATCCACCTTTTCGCTGATTGATCGATTATGTTACATATTAAGGATACTATGCCCATTATGGATCTGTCACATCAAGTCTGCTTGAAGCCAGTGTGAATGTAGAAATTCCACCATAAAATGAAGCACAGGAAAGGAGAAACATGCATGCATGCAGAGTACAAGGGAAACAGTTTTTGTTTAAAGGGAAGCCATCTGTCTGATGATATATAGGTTGTGGCTGTAATGAAAGACTGAGTGGTCGTGTTGCAGCCACCCTGATGTTTAAAAGGGGGTGATGTGAGTTATGTTCAGATCATGTTGATGGCAAACACCAACGTATTTTCTTGTCTCAGTTCAGTGATCACAAGTAGGGGCACGATTGGTGTCAGGTGGCATGTGCTCACCTTATAGGCATCTCTATATGCAAAAACCTTTGTATTTTGTTGTAAGTTGAGCAGCTACTATTCTTATTCATAGTGATAAATTGAGTCTCATCCTTTTTTTTCCTTCCCTTTTATCACTTTTCATTTTATTTTCGGCCTTTCCTCTTTTTGTTATCTACAATCTCACTTTTTCTGTTCCCTCTCTGGGCTGATATATAGCGCCTTGATGCTCTTTTGGTGCCTCCCAGCTTGTGCACTCAATAACCAGCTGAACTCAACAGACAATCCGACGCTCCTTGCTCATAAAACACAGGATTAGGCTTTAAAGCTCAGTGGCTAAGCACACAGAGAAAGTTCATTATTTTGCAGTGTTATTCTTTATTAAAGTTAGCAACATAGTAGCTTGAATTGTGCAACAGAATACAAAATTTCTGTGGCAGCCTGCATGCATTCGTGATGTCTACCACCACAGGTTTGCCAAGAAGCCGGCTAAAACGTTCTTGGATGTTGCCCCATTCCTAATGCTAACCCTTTTAATATTTAACCAGGATCCAATACAGGAGTAATTATTTTTCCAAACAAATTACGCCTTGGGCTGAAACCACCGCAATCTGATACGCCACAGCGATACATTCTCTGTCACAAGGAGCTATTAGTCATTTTAAATTATTTATCAAGCTTGGGTGAAATAGGATTTTCTTCAGACCTATTTTATGACAAGCACAAGGCTTCAAAAGAATATAGAGCGGCCTTCATATTCCAAAAAAGCAATTTCTATGAAAAGCTCCTCTGGCTCATTTTCAGAAACCCCTGGAGACGTCCATATGTGAGGAGACACAGAGTCAATACAAGAGTGACGATGCTGAAATTATGCAAAATTATGTGGAGATGGCCTTCTTCTGAGATCTAACCAAGATTGTGTGACTCACATCAGACAACTCTAAAATGCTAAAAGATGGCTGCATCATTCTTTCATATTGATTAAGAATGTACTTATCCCTAGACTTTCACTCCTTCATTGACCCTTGCATTCCTTAAATGACAATAGAAAAAACTTCATCTAAATCAAGACACTATCTGCTTTATGCTTGAGTTTAATTTCATACCTTACTTAACACATTATCCTCTTAAATGGAACATTTTACCAAACATTTCAGATCCTATCTAGGATTTAGTGCCCTTAATGTAATAAAAAATGGGATGCTAATAGATGGATTCTTAAGAGTGACATAGCAAAGTTGCATTAAGACTTCATGAGCAGAGCTGAAAATAGCCTGAGTGGTAAGAACAGAGGCTCATTTAACTCTGCAATATGCAATGAAAAAATATCACCATTTTTTATGGAGTGACAAATGTCACAAGAAATATGAGCTATGTTTAACTGGGCTGCTCAGCATTTTCTGTCGAGCGAACACAGTGAGAAGCGACAAAGAGGCCGGACACAAAAGCGAGCAGGTACATTTATTAATGGTCGTTGATGGAGAATTGAATCACACTGTTGAGCCGAGATGATACTAAATGATGAAAAAGAAAGAGAGGTGCAACAGGGGTCACCGAAGCCTCTTTTTTTCTCTCTGTGCCGGGGCCCCATCTGGCTGACTGAGCAGCGGAGAGCTCTGCCCACTTGCCGGCTGCAAATTAGCCAAACTATTTACCCTCATATATGCACATTAGCAAATTCCTTCAATTGAGAAAAACAAATGCATCTGTTTTGTTCTGTAGAAAACTTTATGGGAGTCTGCATGGGCTTCTGCACACCAGGCATTCTCTGTCACAGACAGAGTCACGATGGAGCAAATTGCAGCTCCCTGCCGGGCCTCCCTCAATACCCCCCAGTTCCCTCCCCAGTTGAACAACTAATGTTTAGACCTCTCTCTCTCTCTCTCTCTCTCTCTCTCTATATAT
>JAOXYM010000010.1:30729159-30740984 GCA_028567055.1 Leptatherina wallacei | reverse complement strand
CATCAAATGAGGAAATTAAGGTTCCCAAAATGAGCACTTTTTTTTTCTTCCTTTCTTTACAAAAGACTTCATTGCCCTTGCTGCATATTTTCCATCTTGGTGCTAGCTTTTAAATATTCATGTGAGTGGATGGAAGAGGTGATGGGGGGGCAGTGGTGGTGAAAGGAAGGTGAGGCGGGAAAGCAGAGAAAGGAAAGACAGGGGGGGGTGCCTGGAAGAAGCCGAGCCAGCATGCGGTGGAGGGGGCTACCCCCTTTCTGGAGCTCCCTGCGGA
Organism: Leptatherina wallacei; assembly: GCA_028567055.1. Lineage (NCBI taxonomy): Eukaryota > Metazoa > Chordata > Actinopteri > Atheriniformes > Atherinidae > Leptatherina > Leptatherina wallacei. The sequence goes on along the minus strand of JAOXYM010000010.1, from coordinate 30,740,710 downwards.
GGGATAGCGGGCATACAGGAATAGTGGAGGGAGGGGATCAGCAGGCAGCCTCATGATTTATTTAGACCCAGAGGCACCTGTGCCAGTCAGCTGCTGATGGCAGCCATCACCCTGCCAACCCACTGATGCTCAAATCCTACCGAAAAGACACAAACCTGTGGCAAACATGAAAATGAATATACGACTACTACTGAGAAACTTCACCTGCACTGTTAATGATTTTCAGACTTTAATGGACGGAAAATTCCTTTGTCACAAATCTTCATGATTTTAGCTCACAGTAGCTGTGCAGCAACTCCTCAAAACAAATAAAATATTGAAAAAGTTCCTGCTCGTGTGCTACCGTCATCCGCTAAAAAAAACCCTCCTAAACGCTTGGGTGAGGGAAAATCCTACGTTTCAAATAAGCCAATCAATACAGAGCAGAGAAATTGCAGCCTGAGCGAGTCTGAGTGGGCGGCGTGCTGCGTTTTATCAAGGCAGCTTAATTTCCGTCAGCTTAATATCCTGGGAAATGTATGGAAATTGAACTGTGAGGGAGAACAAAGACAAGTATCCAGGATAAAAAAAAACGATGTGGTGAAACTCAGAAAGCCATGTCTTATCAGCACAGTCCCATATTAGCGGGGTGCATATGTCTTGCGCACACCTGGGCTGTCAGAGTGTAATGATATGTGTATCCATCAGCTGCAAAGCAAAGTTCACATTCTTCCCAAAGAGGTAAATAATTCTCATTCATAATTTGCCAAAACAACTCTGAGCAGCATATGACTGTATACGTCCTGATGCATATGCTTGACTACCGGTAGTTAATTAGCTTTGCTGCTACATGTCTCCTGCTTGCTGACTGCTCTTTGGAGACACATGGAAAAGATGCCCAGAGGCAAATTATAAATGAGAAACAGGTTATTAGGATTCTGTCATGCATAGTAAGGCATTATAACTGTCATAAAGAGCACAACAGTGGATACACAGTGCAGTAATTATCATTTTCGAGGTCTTCTTCTTATATGCCAGTTCCTGATGATAATCAATTGCCTTAGCATCCACAGTAAACAACAACAAGACAGCCCTGGACTTCAGTGGTCACAGGCTGCACATATAAAAGCTAATTATAAAACAAACCAACTTGAAAGTCAGCAAAAAAAAAAAAAAAAAAGGCAAGTAACAGCATTCAACAGCCGCCCCGTCAGGCTTAAGCTAATGAAAGCTCATCTGCATTTGTAATAATCTGCCACTGCTTGGGGAGAGAAGTCCTTGTTCCAGGTACTGGGAAGGAATGCAAAATAAAACACCATCAGCACACCTCTATCTAAATCCCTCTCTTCCTTCTCTACCCTCATAATTTCTCCCCATTGAGAAGCTTCTGCTAAACAACACCTGGACTATTAGCAGCACCCCTGCCACCGAGCCAGTCTTTTAGTTCTTTTTCTAATTCATCCCCCCCCCCACATCCTTGTAGCAACCTGATCTTGCCGCTTACCTGCCTTCCTCTCTCCCTCTTTGGCACATACACACATACACTTGAACACACGCTTCAGAGAACAGTAACTAATAGCAACCTCGTTCATTAAAACACCCCTTGATGTTTCGCACGGAGGCAGGGTAAATGTGCTGGAACGCCTGTCCTGTCTGTTGAGCTGTGTGACGCTAACAACAGATAGAGAGGTAGATAGACAGGTGAGGCAGAGACTCGTCTTACACTCAGACGCCTGCACCGCTTGTCAAACCGATACATCCAGAAAATTTCATCAGTTGTCGGGGCAACGGGTCAGAAACCCTGCGCCTATCATCCAACATATGGACTCTTAAAAAGGTTTTGGAGACATCCTTGCCTTTTACCTGGAGATCTTTTTCCACCAGGGGACTTCAGACACAAGATCAACAAGTTAATTCATCAGATGCTGCTGACTCGTTTCACTTTCACCCACAATTTCTCATATTCAGTCCACACCTTTACCTGCACCCACTAAGTCTCTGATGTACTGTACATGCTGTTCATTCATGTGTAAGTGTTGGAGATTGGTGAAAGTGCAATCTGATAATATACACATGCCGGGAGGGGCTGACATGCGTGTAGTGATACACTTTTAGTCTTCTTAGTTGTTAGTACTAAAGTGATTCTGTCTGCAATGTGTGAAGCCAGCTGGTGTAAACCATCTAATGCGAGGAAACATGTCACACAGAAAATGTTTCCTGGAGGTCATTCATAGTGTCACACTATTTTCTACACTCGAAATATAAAAATGACAGGACTTGAACTCTACCTGCCCACGAGCTGCATAACCTTGTATGGGTTCAGTCTATCTAAAAATTGTGTTGTGAGGCAACTGTGCAAACTAAGCAAGGCTGCAGAGACATATTCATAAGCCAGGTCACTTAGTCCATTGCTTGATTTCAGTGACAAATAATAATACAGAGATATAAAAGTGGTATTAAAATCTTCATCCTAGATCACAATTTTGTTAGTCCCCCTCCACATGTAAAAAAAAAAAAAAAGAACAGAATCATTGTGAACAAAATTCTCTGGAGCTACTTTCTGCCAAACAGCATGTCCATATAAAAACAAATGACCGTTAAAGCTAATTGAATCCTTTCACTTGATGCTGTTTCAGCAGAACCCAGACGGGTCTTTGCAAACCTCACCCTGATGCACCCATCAGGACAATATTTGATCCTGAAGATAAAAGTTAACAGGTCAATGTGGAGATGGAGGAGCAGCGGGGAGCCACAGCGACGAAGACTTTGCTCGAATTTTGTCCAAAATGAATAAATAAAACATAGGCTTAGGGAAAGATTGTGGTATGGTTTAATAAACAACATGATTTAAAAAAACAACAAAACAACAACATGCATTTAGTCTGTTGAATACAGAAATACAGAGTTTCACCACTTTTATGTGGTGCAATGTGGGACTGAGAACTCTGACAGCGATGTCTCAAAACCAGAGTGAAAAACAACATGTCAGAATACCTGTTTTCATTACTCCATGAACTGAACCACCGACAATAATAGTGCAATGGGAAAATCCCTGAAAATTATGCCTGGAAATCACAAATATGGTCCAGATATCAAAGTTAGCTTCTCGCTCTTACTCGCCTTAAAAATACATGGGAAAAAAAAGAAACACTGCATTCATTTGGCAACATCAGTGTGCCATCCTTGAATAAGAAGGCCTTTTAGACATTTCAGCAGACAGTCATGCAGGGTGAGAACATTTTTTTCCTTCAATACGTGCCTCTGTCTGCACTCTACACCTCCCTGTTTCTACCAGCAGCCACCAAAATGTCTGTTCCCACCAGCTGAAGCGCCTCAGGAAACTTCCCATAAACTTAAATAACGTCTTGCTGCATCTCACCAATCTCATGGCTTTAACACGATCAGATAAATAGGACAAAAATGCCCAACTGGGACGAGACAATAATCCTTTTATCTGGCACAGGGTAAACTTGACTAGCGAGCTTACCTGTTACATCATTAGCTATACGGATGAGGGAAGAAGAAGAAGAGCAAGAAAGGACAATAAAAAGGATAAAAAGATGTAGAATCTGGCTTAGGTTATAAAATGATGTAATCTGAAAGTAAACAGAACATATGATTTGGAAGTTTTAAGGTGAATGTGTTAAAAAATTTGAAAAATTTAGCAATACCAAGAGCAGACGGGCCCTATTTGACAAAGACGGATGAGCCGAGCTACGTGACCCGGTAGTCTCAGAGCAGTGAGGCGAACAAAGTTGAAACTCAAAGCACACTGATAGCTGATCTTGTTTACATTGAATACTGGTATTTTATTTGCATGAGTCAACCTTGTGGAAAATCCATAACTCCTTTGCAAGGCTGTTACAGGACATATAATGTCAACAGCAAACAATATCTATGACATCCAAAATGCAAACAGCTATTACCTTTATTCTCGGAGGTCATTTCATCTTATTAAACAAAGCCGGTCATTGTTCAGAAAAAAAAAGATGGACATTTTATTCAACAAGAATCAATACAGTGCAGGGATGTGGCTGCCGTTATGGTCGATATAAAGTGACAGAGCCAGTTCCACGGAGCTGGGTGAAGCACACCTGCATGTAGTCTCTACCCTGTCAAGGTACATGCAACAGAAACTATCCCGATATCTTCTCATCTGCAATCATCAAAGATGGCTTGATGTTCTCCTCTAAGCTTTGAACTCACGCTGAACTCTACCCGTTGTCCAAATCTGTTTGCTGTTCACTGCATAGTGTTAAGACACCCATGGTACTCATCTCCCATGAGCTCATTCTTTAAAATGAATAGGAAGACTTGCTTGATTCTTCACAATGAGTCCTGTTAAAGCACACACACACACACACACACACACACACTGTTGACACACAGAGAAACCCTGCCGCACGCTCTCACGCCACAATCCCAGTGCTTCAAACCCGGGTTACCAAGTCCCGAGTTTAGGTTTTGACGGGTGATGGATAATTTTCTGGTCTACGTAAGTCTTTCTTTCCTCCTCCGTGCTGCCAACAGGAAATGAAGGGATGATCTCTGCTATTCTCCGCTCGTCAATCCCAGAAAAAACAAACAGGACTGTTTTATAACCTGCTTGTTGACTTACTGTAAGGAGCAACAACAGGATACCACCGTTGTTTACCTCAGGTTGATGTGCTTAACTGATATAACAGCACTGTCCTGTCGGCATGTACAATCCAATTCCCATGCAGTTTTTCATATGCTGTGGTTTTAGGGGAGACAGTTGAGAGTAATTGGTTAAAAACTGACTTCAATCAACACAAAAGGCCAATTAAAATGAAACACCTGTCATATTTCGATCAAAAGTTTAATTAAGTGGAAATAGAAACATGAATTTCATTACTGTTCATTTCAATTTTCTGCTTTTATAATCCTCGATATATTAACAGGAAAACTGTCTTAAGCCAACGATAAACGAGGGAAATAATAAAAGCAAACAGAACCTGGACCACGCACAGTTGCAGCGCCACATGGTCCATGTGTGTTCGTATGTGGTACGACAGCTCACACTCACACACACACACACACCTGTTCTCCCATCAGCTGCAGAGCCAGCACCAGGCCCGAGCCCCAAACAAAGCTGCTCTCTGTGCACACACAGACACTGTTTGACTCCTTGCACGGCTCCCCAAATGCTGCCTCGGCTGAAACCTAAACACACTGTTTGCTGTGGGTGAAAAAGATTCTTTTTTTTTTTTTTTTTTTAAAGCGCTGAGAGAAGAAAGAGAGGTCTTCCCTGAGAGTCATCTGGTTCTAATGCAGGGCCCACTGGTGTGGATTACAAGCACATATTACAAGGAGAACTCAGGCTGACCCCTCATCTCAATCCCAAGGGAAATGGGAGCCAGTCAGTGATGGGGGGCTGAGGGTATGAGGGGCATGGGGAGCAGAAGGGCGAATAGATGCCTTTGGGCAGATTGCCACCTCACATGATTGGTGCCCTTCTTCTATGGGGGAATTTGTCTGGGATCTTTTCAATAACCCTCTATTGAAAACAGGAAACAACACTTTTCTTCCCCTAAAACCTCCCTGGGCTACCAAACAATGCCACTGATTCAAACATTCCCTCAGGTCTTCTATATAACCATCAAAGTAGAACCAAAATGTGCATTGTTTTTAGTCACATTAAACACAAGAAGCAGCTGGCTACTCTGCAAGCCGTTGAGTTTAAACGTCCTGTTTCCACATTAACTAATGGGGTAAACAAGCACAAGAAAAAGATAGAGCTGGAATGCAGAGAGGACTTCAGCAGCAGCTCATAAGATCTGGATGTTTGCACAAATCATCAGCTCAGCCACAAAAGCATTCCCATTAAAACAACAATAAATCAAACAAGATGCAAAGAGCAGAAAAACGGCCCAAATGGAGCAAACGAGAACAAGCATCGCATCGAACTAACTTTAAATCTATCACATAACAAGCTTGTTATTAAGTCAGAGTTGAAGCTCTTACCGGTAGTATCTGGACTGTAGATAAGTGGAGCACACCGCCTTGGACACATGGCTGGCTGAACCGAAGTCAATGACCTTGACCCTGTAGGGCTGTCGAGATGGGTCCACGAGCATGATGTTCTCCGGCTTCAGGTCCGCGTGGATCAGCCCCAGGCTCTTCAGTTTCATCAGCGCTGTGGCCACCTGCTGAAGCACAGGTCTGATGTACTTGAGTGGCAGAGGGCTGAACTTGTTCTGTTTGAGGAAGTCATACAGGTTCTGTTCCAACATCTCAAACACCAGGCACGTGTGGTTCTTGTGCTGGAAGCACTCGTAGGCCCTCACAAAGTTGTAGTCGTCTGCGCTCTCTGTGCTGAGTCGAGCCAGGATGCTGACCTCGATTTGGCCCTGCCGTGCATACGAAGGGTGGTTTTTTAAGATCTTAATGGCCACTATTTCGTTTGTGCCCCTTTTCCAGCACTTAACCACCTGTCCAAAGGTTCCTCGCCCCAAAAACTCCAAGACTTCATAGGTGTTGGTCATCGAGCACAGCACCTCATGCTGCACCAGCTGGTAGTCTCCCTCGTTGTTGGAGCCACTGTTTTTGGATGTTGCCGTGGAGGTGGCGGTGGCCGCTGTAGCCACCGTGGCCCCGCTGGCTCCTCCGTTCTGGATCATCGGTGGGCCGTGCTCCTCAATGATCTGCACGCTGTTGTTGTCAAGCTCTTCACTCTTGCGTTTAAGCCCGCATCGCTGGTAAGTATCAAGGAGACTCACCGTGCTGCGGCGTGTCAGGTTGTGAACACCGACCCCGCCGCCCAGGCCACTTCCACCCCCGCCACCACCACTGCTGTTACTGCTGCTGTTGCCTCCGCCACCGCTGCCCAGCAGAGACCCGATGGCCCCCGAAGTGCTGCTCGCTGAGGCGACCACTATGTGGCCCGCGCTGGCTGGGAAGATGAGAGCCTGCTCGTAGGGCAGGGTGGAGCTGGCGACCTGCAGGGAGCTGTTGATGCCTAGGGCGCCACTGGTGGCCGACACGTTCTTGCTGCTGTTGTGGCTGTAGACTTTGTTGTGCGTGCCGTACCCGGTCATATCCCAGTTGCAACTCGGCTCCACCTTCAGTTTCTTTACGCTAAAGAAGGCACTTGACTGGAGAGTGTGAGGGGAGAAGACTTGCACATGCGAGGCCATACCTGTGACAAGAGGGGAACAGAGAGGAGGAGCAAGGGGAATGAAAGTGAGAGGTTAGGAATTTGAGAGTGTCTGAAACATGAGTGGTAGTCACAAGCTTTAAATAAAAACAGCTTGGGTCAGAGCGGGTCATTAAAACACCAGGGCCGATATGCTGATGCATCACAACGTTAATCCCAAGAACTCTTTAATATCAAAGTACACATCAAATAACCATCAGACTGTCATTCAGCATCAGCTGCTTTAGAAGTGCTTCTAACTATTTCTATTATCTAATATTTTAAAGGCTGGTGTGAAAGGGAGATACCACGAAGAAGTTTTTATATTGTTACATAAGATAAAAAAAGAAATAAACAAAAGGTTTAACAAAGAGATTTACATTTAGTTTGAGTAGTGCTTATGCAAGCCTCTGGTTCATGCAAAGGAAATGCCATTTCCCTACTGCTCCCATCCACAGCAATGTAAACAGTCTCTGTGCATGCTAAAAGAATACCCTTTCATGGGATGCTCCACAGAGACAGGAGGAGCAATACATAATAATACACAAAAGTAGGACAATAATGGAAAAAAAAAAAGGTTTCAGGAAATGATCACAATTTGCGATGCACAACCCAGCTCAAGCAATTACTGCTGTACAATTGCTCACTTTAGAGAAGGTGGAATACAAAATATTGTTCAAGTTTAACAGGAGAGGGGGGCACCGAATTGCCTCACAACCACAGATCCTGAAGACAACAAAACAAAAAGCAAAATACCAGCAAGGCTGTGCTCTGAACTCCTGGGAACAAACTGCCTCAGAATAAGCAAAAGCCTCTCCAAGCAAACAACCGCCCAAAAATAGTCCCATTCTTCATCTCTTTTTTGCAAACAGACTTGTTTGCAACACTGAAGCGATTATTACAGCACAAGGAAAGATTAAATTAGACTTATGCTCATAGATGTAATGCTATGTTTAAACAGGTTCCAGTAAACCCAAATTTAGTTTACTGCTAACAAACTAAGAGCTTCCACCTGGCCATGCCGGCACCCCCACACACACAATTAGAGCTTTCAGCCGATCCACCGATGTACCATTCAGAGAACATTACAGCATCGCTAAGAAAACTCATACAAACAGCCCTTAAACTCTGTTTACTGCTGGTAAAATTGCTGCTTTTGTGTGTTTAATAGACATCTTGAAAGTTGGGAACTTTTGTTCTTTTCAAAGATAATTAAAGGAGCATAGTTCCTCCAAAACAGGACGCCTATATATAATTGCAGCTCTATTGTGCGGCCAGAATGGGACATGGTCACTTTGTCATTATTAGCTCTGGCAGTGGTGATGATGATTAATTCGGTTGGAAGCTGGCAGCCTTCCACTCGATTGTTGTTTTTTCCTATAACTCTACTGAACTCTTTCTTTTTTTTATTTGGATTTTTTTTTTTTCATTTCTAATTTGGCCTTTCTCGGACTTACTAGTTATCTCTCTGGTCATCTGGTCTTAGCCCTAATGCGCTAGGATTGAAGCTGCACTTCATATTAGAGGGCTCACTGTAAGCCTGGCTTGTGTTGCACAGTAGCTGATTTAGCATAGCTCCTCCATGCTTCCTGTAGCAGTAATTCAAGCCCCAGCCATGCGATCTACACATCTGCCGCGCTGAACAATCATTAAGATGTAGCTCTTTTTGTTGATGTTGCATGAAGTGCGCATGCCTGCTTCCTTCACGTCTGGTGCCACAACTATGACTCCTCCAGAGAGGTAATGAAGAACGTCCGCTAGGCTATTAGGGGCAAGGCTTTCTGCTAATCACATAAGCCCAGAAGGCCAGATGTCACTCCTTGGATTACCAATTCCTGTGCGTGGACTTTATGCTAAAAATAATTTGAATGATGGGTTGCGTCACAGAGCAGCGTCAACAGTGTGTGACTGAGAGCATGACAGGATAATCACAGGCCCAGAGTGATGGACACAAAAGATGGATGGATGGGCACAGAGCCGGCTTCTTCCGCTTATGGAAAATTCCAATATCAAATATCTGCTAGCATGATTATGAATTGCTCCAGTTTTACAAGGCCAGGCTCAGACTAGCTGCTCTTTGCATTTGTATCCCAGAATTCCTCCCTGGCTCTAGTCACTCATTGACTCTCTGTCAGTTTTAACACTGTGGTCAAAGAGTTCATTTAACATGCCTACACAGAGCAATGAACTGAAGGCTGCACATGTCACCCCAAACTGGGGGAGGACTGTGAAATAACCCCCGACAATAATCTTTAGAAATGCTGTTGAAATTCAGCTTTGACTTGTTGGAGGAAAAAGAAAAAACTCCTGACAAAGATGCAAGAATAAATTGTAAAACAAACAACAGCATAGTTTTGAGCCTTTTGCAGAACTCAGATAAGTAATTAAATGAACCAAAAGCAAGAGGTCAGATGGCTGGAATGTTATCTCATGACAACATTCACAGGCAACAATGTGACCAATTCTACTTCATCGGGAAAGCGGCTCGAGTCGGCATGAATCTGTCTTCACCCAAAACTGAAGTTCAAACATATTTCTGATGTAGAATCAGAGCAACCAAACCCTCTACAGTGTTGTCAGACACCACACAGTGCAAAAAAACCTTCCTTTGAAAATGTCCTCTTGAAGTTTATTTGAATTTTTTAACCCAATGCCAAGAGCAAAACAGTAAAGATCCATTGTTGCACATTTACAATGTTGGAATGTCTTCAGTAGCCAAGGCTTTCCATTTAGCATACCTAAAGGAACACTGTGTGTCCCACACACTGCAATTAAGCATACCAGAGAGGCATTTTCCACTGTTTAGAGGCAGCATGTTGAAATGGTAATAGTCAATGTTTTCAGAGAGATTACTTCTCTGTCAGGGGTTTGTTAATCTTCTTTTTTGGGAGAGTCAGGGCCATTCTGCATGCCATGTGAGGGTGAGAGATGGACTGAAAGGGAGGGACGGAGAATAGAGTTTGGAGAGCGGGGTCATGGGTGGCCCTCACATAGTTGTCTGTGACCTGCTTCTGTTTGCCGTCCTTTATTAAACCTGTCATTTATACTCCACAGACAGCATGATGAGGAGGGCTTTAGATGCCGCCAAACATGAGGAGCAGTTCTTTAAAACTATTTCAATTCCAGATACAAGATAAATGAAATGTGTGTGATCTTTAATAGAGAAAACGGGCTAATGCCTTTAAATATTTATCAGTCACTGGAGCGAATGTTCAATGCTCCGACTGAACCAAAGGATCTGAGTGGAGTGATTCAATACGAACACAAAATCACCTGGGAGACAACCTAGAGACAGTCGTCTGTCTCGCCAGTGTCCCCTGGCTTAGATGGACTGCTTCTAAAGGTTTAATGGCTACTGACACCAGCAGAGACCCTCTGATGATCCTGTCTCTTTACCGGACATCCCAAAAGTTGGCAGGACTGGAAGGAGATGGATGGGGAGGGAAAGGGAGAAGGGGGAGGGGGGGGGGACAAATCACCTGCTAATGAAATGACTTCTGACTGTCTAGACTAAGCATTATCTCACCCTTTGCTCCTCTTTGCATGTGTGTGCTGCTTGCCACACCTCCGCCCTGTTTCTGAACGCCAGATGCATTAAAGATAGAGGATGAGCTAAATAAAAACCCAGCACTGCTTCTGCTCTGTCCCTGTCACAGATTCTCCAAATATCTGCTGCAGCACTCTGCATCTATTTTACAGTCTCCAGGTCAGCCGGCAGGTCCACTGGTAGAAAACCTGTTGTAAGGACTGAAACAGAGACTTGGGGGTTAATTACAGTAGTGAAAACACCACAGAGCGAGAACATCTTGTCCATACAGAACAGTTTAGCCTTGTGTTCCTGCCTCCTGCCTGAGCGCTGTCCTCTGTGGGGAGCTGGAGCTTGACACTGCATAGTCTTTCACCCCCCCTCTCTCTCTCTCTCTTGAGGCCACTATTGACCATCCTGCCTGCTTTTTTAGCTCTCTCATCTCTGCTTATTTATAGAATAATGCATCAGACAAGCTAGCGGGGAGATCCTGTCAAGCAGGCTTCTGCTCCATCGGCCCTTTTTCCTCACACCAGTATTTGGCCGCTTGGAACCTTTTCAATCCGTTCTTTTAAAACGCACAAAAAGAGGGCAAACACTCATCCAGCATATGGCTAGACTAAAAGGCAAATATGAGTGGGGTTTCGCAGATATACGCGGGGCTTCTTAGCTAAACAACATGCCTGCTGTAAATGTGACACTCCCTCAACTCTGCCCTTCCTGGAAGCAAACAGCCAAAGATACAACATGTTGTGTTAGCTGTGAGATAACGTGATCAGTCAGCACACTCTCCAAAATGCACATGAATAGATACATGAGCACACACACACACACACACACACACACACACACACACACACACACACACACACACACACACACACACACAC
>JAOXYM010000010.1:30697467-30727550 GCA_028567055.1 Leptatherina wallacei | reverse complement strand
GAACATGCAAACTCCACACAGAAAGGCCACTGTTTCAAACCCCTCCTGAGCCCAAACCAGCAACCCCCTCTGGCTCAGGCTCCACCTGGGGCTCGAACCAGCAACCTTCTTGCTGTGAGGCTGCAGTGCTAACCACCACACCACCGTGCAGCCCACCCATGGGAAGTTAAGCTGGGGAATTTTGGGAATGTTCCAAAGTGGAATCATGAGAATTTATGGGAATTATTGGGAATTTATGGTAAATAACTGGAATTTGAACAAATTGTATCATAACATGATTATCAAGATTTTGTTTTGTCAGTAAACATCCATGCAAAATATAACCGATTTGTTTCAAAATATAACTTTAAAACTTTAATTCTTGTACTGAATAATCAGTTCTTTCACTGGAAAACAAAAACATGAATGTTGAGAAAAATAACCCCCCCCCCCCCCACCACCTACACCTCAGTATTCCAGGCTTGAAGAAATCCTCAGTGCATGTGATCTTTTGATGTGATGTGATCCCATCATCACATGCACAGTGCATGTTGGGTGTGTGGCCTCTTTAGCCCTGCAGTGTGCTGTGTAGTATAGACATTCCAAGTTTGCTTGCATTAAAATCTGGTTGTTTTAGCCAAGATAATGCTACAATATCTTTTCCTCAACTAGATTTAAATTCCCTGTTAAGAGAATAAACCTTCAATTTAGCACATTTCTGGTGAATTCCCATGGAAAGTTTCCAACTTTGAAAATTCCCAAGTCTTATGTAGTAACTTTGCATATAGTGGTGGGAGAAAGATGTCAGCCTTGGACAATGTTTAGAAGAGACAGCATCATCGCCCCACCCTGCCACCCTGCCCTGTCCCATGGAACAGACTACTAAGTATTAGTTTTGGGCGTGCTCCTGAGCTTAGAGGTTAAAGTCTGCTGCTGCTTTAATATCCAGCAGAGACAGCTGGAATAATGTCCATCCTGCTCGACAGGCTAAGGATGTGCACAACACCACACACACAAGTATGCATATATGCAAAAAATGTGTGCCTGTACGTGCCAGTGGGCGTGTAGCTATTTCTGCATTTCTGAGACTCCACACGCATCCCCATTCATGTAAAATCGTGGCTGCTGATGCTTCTGAAGACTTGCAGAAGTATGTGACAAAAAAACACATCAAAGCAACACCCCAAAACACACAAACCCACACCCAGAGGGATTAATCTGATGCCCCGCCCGTTTAAAACCCCAGCAACGAACCCCAACAACAGAGGAACCAGTTAAACCTGACCAGGCGTCTGGAGACCAATCATGCACAGCAGAGCCATCACTTCCTCTATTTCCAAAACCCAACTACATTCAAACAAAAAACAGATAAGCTTGCCTAACATTTAGAAAATGAATGGAGCTGTTCAAGAAATGTTTTAAGGAGAGCTTTTTCTTTGGGTTTGACGTGAAATGAAACTATGAAACCCAAACTGTTAGTTTCATGTCTGCAAGATGTCACAAAAGAATCGATGCCAGTGTTTGAAATCCGTCTTTTACTGGCTTAAATTTGAATAAATAAGAAAGTTAACTTCTGTCCATTTTGTATCAGTGCTGCGCCTGACATCTGCTTGGACTCCCTATTGCTGCGTGCCCCAGTATACCGCCTCCCCATCAAATGCATCTCTAGACAACAAGAGAGTGTGATATTTCAGGGGGATGTGTGAATCTGGGACTCAGGGCCTATTAGGGCTACAGATCAGAGTAATCTAGGCTACATGCCCCTTTTCTTCCTCTACTATGCCTCGACATGTACTCCTGCTTCATCCTGCAGGTAACTCATAAATATGCATGCTTATTAAAGCGATTTAATCTCACATCATCTTCTTTTAAAGCTTCTTTCCCACTGTAGCTTCTCCTTCGTCTTGTCTTTGACAAAGTGAGGCCTAGCATGCTACATATTCAAACGGCTTTTAAAAGATTACAGCACACAGACAAACACGTGCACTCATACCAATTTAGCAAGGCATATGTGTGCTTAATCCAACCGACTGTGTCGTAAACATGGCTGTTGAGTCCTTCTGGCCACATAGCTGAGGTAATAAATATGGCTAGCCAACTCAGCCCTCTGCGTCTGATTCAGCGTGAAAATCATGGCTTTAGCTGATTATATTTACAGTGTCCTCAGAGTCACAAATAGCAGCAAAACCCAGGCAGGAAATGGCTATTTTCACCATCACTTTAACAGCCTCATACTGAGCCGCCATGTATGCAAAGGACAAGTTTGAATTAGCTCGCACAAATAACACCTTCAAACAGGGAATGAGGGCTGTGTTGTACATTTATTCACTTAATAAACTTTCCTTAGTGAATTACACAAAACAAGATCCACCGACTGGAAGAATTTGCCAGTTCTGGGTTTGTTCCTGTGATCTGAGATGTTAACGCTGAGAGGGTTATTAACACATGGAAAAGAGAAAAAGCTGTTCCAAAGTCAGTAAATCATTTTTTATTACTGTGTAAGACGCTTTACTGTGAATAAAGATGGAAACTTTAGTAGTCTGAGGTATTTAAAGACACTGAATGAGGGATCCCACTTAATGTTCTATCTTCTTTCTCTGTGCCATTACAAACAACTGGCCTAGTCTGGGCTGTTCTGGAGCAGGTCCTCATAGCTAAAGGTCACATTTTGGCCTTTTTTTCTGAGCCAGCCCCTCTACAAGTGCTGGAGGGGTGCAAACAAGTTTGTGTGCATAAGCAGCTGCTGGGTGCTGTCAGGGGAAGGGGGGGGGGGCTCGCTGGACAACACTGATCCCAGATGTAAGGAGGAGGCAGGTTAAATAAGAAAAATCATGAGCTCAGCGACCCCCCCTCAACAAATTTGCCGCCACCACTGAAACCTCCTCCAAACTATGTCCCTGGGAACCCCACACCCATCCAAATTAACAAGCAACTCCCCCCCCCCCGCGCTCCTACCTCGTCACCATACCCCTTGACCTCTGGCTGTGCCGCGGAGGCTAATGGGCCCCCAGATGAAGGTATTCATCTCTCACGACCTCAGCTCCACCACCTCCCTTCTTCTGTTTCTGCCGTACTTTTCCAAGCTTTGTCGTTCCCTCATCTCTCTGCCATTTTCCCTCTCCATCTCTGTCTGTCAGACTGAATGCAGGGGTCAGTTCAAAAGGCTTCTAGACCGAGCTGCTGGCTGGCCATAATGTGCCTGAGGCTTTGAAGTGAGGAGTAGATCTAAAAGGTGTGCAGCCTTTTTTTTTTTTTCCTTTTGTACTGCAACACACTTAGGCCCAGTAATTTAAGCCAAGCATTCAGGCCATTCCTAAATCATGTTTTATTTATCATGAGACCGTGTTTGACTTTCTTAATCACAAGGCATGTGTAAATGAGAACCACATGAGCTGCAATTTGAGGAATAAATATGCCACAATTGTTTATGTTTTATGAGCTTAAAAGGTCTTTTAAAAGTGTGTGCTGGATTTGCTTCCACTATAAAATCTGACAAATAAAACAATGTTGGAGGTTTTAAAATGAAATAATGGGGAACGGGAAAGGTGAAACTATTTCTTCAAACCTTTCAGAAGGTCCTAAATATAGCAGTATTTTAATACTAATTTAAAAAAAAAAAGACCCAAACTTTCATGAAATAATCATGACCTTTCACTTCCAGCTGAGTGTTACTGAAGGTCTTCAGAAATGTTCTGCTTCAGGGCTGCAGCCATGGAGAAATGTTTCTCACAGTTGGGACCTTCAGTTTTTTCTTATGTCAGGACTGGAGGGTTATTGGAAGAGTCACTGGAATGTCTAATTGAATCAATGACTTTCTAACATCTTTCCCTCCACATCATCTTTTAAAAGCTTATTTAAGCTTGGCTTCCATCCTTCAGCAGCAACAAAGAAAAGGTTTTCTCAACTGAAACTTGTTCGTTTGCTTTTGATTGAAAGTCATTTTCCAGAGAATCCAAGAAGTGAATCATTTGGAGAAAAAGGGAGTGATGATATCTACAACAATTTTATCTCTATTTTTTTCCTCTGAGGTGGGAACATGTCATCACAACTGCTTTAATGAGAACACGATATGTAAAGAAAGAAACAGGTGATAAGAAAGTAATGATGAGAAGTGGAGAACGAGTCCGTATGTGAGGAAGAATATGAGCAGGTAAAGGAGAAGGAAGAAAGGAAGAAAGGCTAAAGCTGCTCATTTCCATGCCTGTTGACTCTTTTGACTACTCGCGCTCTTGTCTATTGCTACCTCCTTTCTGTTCTCTGCCTTTTGCCTCCTGGCTCTGGACAGAAATGGGCTTGAGCGCTCGTCTGAGCTTTGAAGTCCTTTGGTTATCAGCCAAGCGTAGCGCTGTACCTGCAGCCATCTGTGAAGGGGCCGCCAGCAGCCGCCCATCGCTCCACTTCCCTTCCATGACTGAGAGGGGCCGGGGCCAGGAGCGGTGATGGGCCTGGCAGTGGCACTTAGTCCATGTTGGCCGGCCACACATGGCAAAGCCCATAGATGTGACCGTGTGAAAGCATATGAAAGCATACGACCCCCCAAAAAAAGCCCCCACCCCAACCTCAGAGCCCTAATCTGACACTGTAATTCACTACATCTCTGCTCATTTTAATATCTGTCTGTAAACACTACCCTCTCTCCCTCTCTGTCCTCACTGCCTACTGTGCCTCTTTCCCTCGGCAGAGGAGAAAAATGTGGCGGTTATGAAAGGCTTGATTAAAAACTGCAAACCATTTTTCACTCCATGCTTCATGTAATATGAAGAGACGGTTAGGATCTTTTGTTTAAACGAAGTGCCCGTGAGTGCAGTAGTCGCTCTCTCCATCCAGATGTAGTACTTTACATCATCCGTCATCCCTGCACAGCAGTCGCTACTTTGTTCAACTTCTTTTTTCGTTGCGTCCCATGCGCATGTGCATTGTGACGTATCGAGTGGAAAGGCCAAATGAGCTGCTAATAAAAACAGCCAACACCGGCAGCTCTTTTCCAGAGAGCGCAATGTCAAATGGACTGGTGTGAGGGAACATCACCACAAACAATAGGATTAAAAGCTGGGACAGTGTGCACTAAAAACAAGCTGGTGCTTTAGTTTTTTTTTTGGGGGGGGGTTAGTGATGGGATGAGGCAATCAGACCGGCCAGAGGAGACTGAGCCAGCGGGAAACAGTGAGGGGGGTCTGAAGGTTTATGGGTGGGGGTCATGATAGGGAGAACAATGAAGCTACAGTAGCCAGTCCTCTTCGCAAACCAGCCGTCCACTTGCACAAACAGACACAAAACGTGCACACAAACGTACATTGGGGGGGTAGGGGGGGTGGGCTTCCAATCTGGCCATCAGGCTGTTGCTGAAGGGTCACATGGGCACCATGTGTGCTGGCCAATGGCCTCTCGGCTTATCAACAAACAGAGCGGGATGGAAGGACAGATAAGAGATGTGCGTGGGGGTGGGGCAGAGAAACGCCGGGTGGGAACTGGGGGGGGTCACTGGCAGATGATGAGAGATTGCAAAGTGAGCATGCAATATATGGTCTGCGAGCAAAATGCAGATCGTTTTGAATCCGCACGCTGCAATATGATTCACATACATGAAAAATGATTTGACATCCTCAGCATATAAAGTGGCCTTTATGCTTGAGGAATCCCTTTGTAATTACTGCTTAACAGGCCCAAGTTAACAAAGGGCCTTATTCATTCTGAACTGTGTTGAGAGGTGGTAAAATGTGAACCTTTGTTTGAACCATGGCTCTCATGGCAGATCAAAGCAAATGGATGTGTCAAAAAGCACAGAGACTCTCAGCATCATCCGACACTGAGTACTTACTACATGACTCGTAGCAGAAGGATATTCCGGGCGTTTATCTCCCTTTTTTACCATATGATATACGAAAAAACACAATGTACTCTGATCTGTACGATCAGAGCAGGTTTCAAGTTTGCAAATTCAATATTCTGCAGCTTAAAGATGCCAGTTATGCATCAGTTTCCGCCCAAACTGAGCCTGAAGTTGTTCCGCTGCCAGTCAGAGCCAGATGCAGCTGTTCCAAACAAGCTGACACCATGCACAATGTGAAACAAAATTACAGAGGGGGGGGGAAGAAAAAGGGCCCTCACACATATGCATGACAACCAACACGGAAATGCCTTGTGTAAGCAGTTGACAGGGTTGAGGCTCCATCCCAGCCAGTCTCTCGCTTTGTCTTTGATTTAAAAAAAAAACAAAACGAACTAATGTCAGCAACTGATGTGGTCTCCCCTGTTCAAGGACCTCCGAGCAGGGATTTTGGAGCTGTTTGGAGAGGTTTGCAACATATGGTGGCTTCCTGAGAGGGGAGGAAATGAGAACTGTAAAGTTGTGTTGTGAAAAGTAATGTGCTGGATTACTAAAGGCAGTTCACTGTTTGCTGAAGAGTTTGTAAAAAAAAAAAAAAAGTGAACTTGCTGAAAGGTATACGCTCCTATTGAAGGCTGGGTCTACTGTTTTCCGAGTGGCCTCTTCCACTAACCTGTCATTTCAGCTCTGCCGCGCTCACCCAGTCCCCCTAACACACACCCATTTGTTTCCATATTCCTCAGATCACACCTGTGAACTATTTCAGCACATAAGAAGTCCCGTATAACCTCCTGACTTCACACAAAACTCACATTTAGCCTCCCTCAAAAGCCTCGGCATCTTCTACCGCATCGTTCAGCAAATCAATAAAGAACTATCCAAACACTGGATTCCACTTTCTCCTTCAATAAGAAGCACTGAACAATACAAAACTAACACCTGTAAAGACAGTTTATCCATTTTTTATGAGCATTTAAGAGCAAACCTTGTCACGAACAAGTCATACAATGATGAATGAGGACAACAGGAGGTCTGTTAGTGGATAACATTCTGGATGATGGCACCTATGAGGATCTGTGGTGATGACAGTTCCTTCCTGCCTCAGCTGTCTTCCACCATATCTGTCTATTTCCTCACTGTGGACGCTGAAGAGCTAAACAAACTCCTCTCCTTGTCATAACAATCAAGGAAAGAGACCGTCCATTGGCTCCTCAGCTCTGCCTCGGGGTGTGGCCCCCGAAGGCCCCCAGAGTCCTTCCTGCAATTCTAATCAGAGATTAAAAGGCTGCAACCTTGGAGCCTAAGCCTGGACCACTGTCAGTGAGGAAGATATCAATCAAGTGGCTCCAAACAAGCATGAGGGGAAGAGAGGGGAGAGTTAGAGGTTTTTCTGAGAAAGTTTGTCTCTGTGTTTGTCTTTCTTTTTTCTCTGCCTCTCAGATGAGTAAATTCCCCTGAATGCGAGCAGGGTGCTTTGTACTTTCTCAGAAACCACAAGGTAATTCAAAGACGCATTAACACATAATGGCTCTGTGGATGGATAATTCATTAATCTGCCTGTGATGCTGCACAGTCTGTCACCACCACCATCATCATCATCATCATCATCAGCCTCTGACTCATACTCTGTCCATTTTCTATTTTTTTTTCCTGGCGCGAATGACTGAATCCATCCTGGAATAGTACTGGATGACCTGTGAGAGGCAGATCTGCAAATGTTGCCTTCTTGCCTGGTGCCCAGATTTGCAGCTTTCTAATCCTGCAGCAGACTGGACTTGTGTACAGACTCACAGACAGATAGAGACATATGTACATGCATGCACGAGCACACACAACACACCCACATCTAGCCAGGGGAAGAGGGCAGGAGGGCGAGAATGCAAGGTTTGGCCACGTCTGAATATTAGCTTTTCCACAGCTGGGGGCTGCTGGACCTGCTCCATTCATCAGACATCCATCAAGGTGTCAGTTTAGGTTATGGGACCCGGCTCCCAGGGTGATCACACCACTACCCTTCCTGCCAGCAGGTCTGCCTGATGGCCTTCTGTCTGAGCCAAGAAGGAGCGAAGACAAACATGTAAGCATAAGGAACCTTCATGACAAACTAATGCTAATAATGAATTATTACGACATCAAGATCCTGAGCAAGCGAAAACAAACACATGCTCTTTAACAATCCCATCTTTAAACAATCGAGGGAAGCACTTCATCATATAGATTTAAGTTATTAGTTGCCCTGTAGCCAAGGGGTGAGTAATTACCATAATAGCCAGTCCCACTGCATGTGAAAGGGCCCCCCAAACCTATTTTCCACCAGAGACTTTGGTCATTTCCATGACTGCTCTACATAACAGCCCTTTCTAACACCAAGGAGGACAGGCAAGGTAATTAATTCCCCCTGCTGCCTCCTTCTCTTCCCTTCCACTCCTCTCAGTGGTGGAGGGAAAAGTCGGGGGATGTAATTTACACTAATTACCTTTACATAGGAGTCTCATTTCAACTTTCCTTTTCATGTTGAAGCGCCTGAGTCTTAAGCTATGCCTCTAAGCTTCAACTACCCTAATGAAATATCACTACAATATTTCTATGGGGACATAACACTGAGGGAAGCAACCTTAATGCTCCCTTTGACGAACTATTTCGTGCAACCTCAGCTTCACAATTAAAACACACTTTTTCTAAAGATACAAATACTTTTAAAGTTCCTTTAAAAATAATGTTCTTGAAATGGGAAAGCAGGGGGGGTTCCCATTAACACCAGCAGAGGGACTATAGAGTAACCGCATATAAAACACGAGGCTGCTCCAAAATAAATATGAGAAACATCAAGGCTCATCATTTGCATGAGCTACGATTCAGTTTGCAGAGGAATCTCATCAGCATGTTCAACTCAATTTCCTAACAGACTGTGGCTTTTGTGAAAGGTTTTCTGAGCCATGCATAATTGAAGACAATCTCTACAACACTTCTGAACGATGCACTTGAACTACATCAAATCTAAAATAACGTATTATAAACTGCACGGAATATTATTATACCGTCGCACCTGTTTGTGTCACGCTGTTCAACATTTTCTATTAATTGCGTAGTTGCAGTTGGACCGTTCAGACCCCCGATCAAGCAGGGATAATGTGGGCCGCCTACATTGTTTTACATTTATAACCCACTGTGCAACGACACTGCAAACAACAAACACTGTTAAATGTCGGGACCACTACTTTATTATAACATCTAACTGAATGTCTGCAAATAATTTAGAGAAGCATGCAGGGAAGCAATTCCCTCAATTGGATTAGTCACAGCCACAATGCAGCAGCGATCGAGAATATGCTCCATTTAAGCTCGACTTTCACTTCCGGAAGACAAATATACATGTATGAATTCATGCTTCATGGCACGGAAACGTGAGAAGTGTTGTAGTTTTTAAACTGATGCGGAATATGTGGAGATATAACATTGGGAATGAATGCAAGCGAGACTGGGACCGATCGGTCTCCGACCCTCTTTCATTCCCTCTCCCTCTTCCAAGCAGAGCTATAATTTCCACCAGGAACAAACATGAGGGCAAAACGGATCGTTTTCTGATGTGAGGGACAAATGTGCACTGTTGTGTGCTTAATACAAGCTTCTTTTCGATCTTATTTAGTCGCGCAGGGGGGGTCTGCTGTCTAATCAGCGCTGTTTTAACGGACACTGCTCCGACTGGCACCATAATCTGACTGAACAGTCAATTTTCTGTAACTGTGACCCAAAGCTGTTACGCACAAAACTGCTCCCGTTTCTAACACCTTATTTATGACTAATATCGTGTTTTAAATACCCTGTATTATTCTGACATAAAAGAGAGAGACTGCAACTCATCATTTCTCACCGTGTCAAGCTGCGATTCAATTGTATCATAATTGGTAGTTTCCAGGCGCACAGAAAAGAGCCAGCACAAAACCCCAAACCACCTTACCTTCGTATACAGGGGCCATCGGTGCAAGGATTTCTGTTATTCATGGCAAAAAATAAAGCGAGATTTCAGTTCAAAACTCAATAAAAATCTGCCATCTTGAAACAGTGATGAGAGGGTCGCCGCGGTCTCCTGCATTACTGGCCCGGTTCATTAGTGAAGAAAATGCTCATAATTCATATCCAGGCGTTTTCAAAACGTAGAGTCCGATGCGAGGAGAGCTGCAGAAGAGAGGCTGTGCGTTTCAAATCCAGCCTGCGGTGAATTTTTCTGCTGGCTCAAATGATGAGCCACGATGACAGGTTTACTTCAGCTATTGTGCGACATGTCTGTGGAGTGAGGAGTCTCTGCAAAAGTTGCAGCAGTGGTCAGAGCGCAGCGAGTTTGGTGTACAGTGAACGAGTCGATCCACGAGCGCATCGATGGAGGAAGACGCGAGACATCACTCCCAGGGCATGGCACTAAGAAAAGCAAACAACAAACACCGATTATGATCATCGCTATTAGCTATAGACAAAAAAATTGATGAATAAATAAGTTATAAAAGATAGGGATTAAATGTGATCATTTATAGAACAGAATGAAAAAAGTGGAAAAAGGTTGAAAAATAGATAATAAAATAATAAAGAAATAATTATTAGGAAACAATATACCGTAAATAAATTTAGTTTGTTTAGTTTAGTGATTCAATGACTTAAACTGATCTTTTTTTGTCTCCTTCTGCAGTCGTAACAAATTACTCTCGATCATATTCAGGATTGAATTCAAGATTCAGAAATAGTTGGATAAAAATAATAAAGTAAATGAATTAAAGGGATGGGTGCATACTGTAGGGTATATGTTCTAGCTCCACACTACCTTGGTCTTGATCATAATGCAGCATTTATACAGCATCTTTTTCCCAACTGCCTATGTGGGTTATAATATTTGTCTGTTTCACATCGTCTTCATGAAATGTATAGTCATAAAACAACCAAATGGGACATCTGTGCAAAGTTTAAAACCGAACAATTCTGAAACAACACTGATAAAATGTGTGATTTGGTTTAAAGCAAGTTTTATTGTTATGAATGAAGTATATACGTGTTTGTAAAACAGTGATTAAATCCAAACAATGAAGAATCATCCTGTAAACGATTGTTGATTTGAATAAATCATTAGCTGTTTGCTTTTACAAATTTAGCTTCACTTTTTTTTTACATTAGATGTCTATTTCAGTAGTAATAACGAGATTATATCTTTCTTATATTCTAGACCCCCTCTTTAAGCAAAAGAAGAGAACAAAAGAGGCAGAGAGAAGAGAGAAGAGACAAAAAGTCTAATTTACATGTGCTATCATTTTCCTACACTCCTCCCATTAAAACATTTTCCAGACCCACCCCTGAAAGTCTTAGATTAGTTGTTCACTAACAGGAGACTAAAAGGTCTGATAATAAATGGGAGGGGAGAAAATTCTTCTACATGTTATAGTTCCACGTGGTGTGATTGGCTTAACTGGAAGGTGAATTGTGGCTCTGATGTTCCATCATCAACCAGCTCCTGACATAAAACTCTCGGTCGTGCAAAGTGCATCTGGGTTGAATGATTCTCTCGGTGTTTGGTCACGCCTGCGCGAGGCTGGAGCGCTCCTAATGTATGACGACATGAGATTTGCACAGAATGAACTGGAATCGGATTACATCGGCTCACACAAATGTGAGTAATCTGTCATTTACCAGCGATCCTGCACTCGCAGCAATATGTGCACCCAGCTCTAAATTAAACATGTCAATGTAGACATGTGGGCGGTTGTTAACACAGTAGTGCTCAGAGTGGAGCAATTTCACCCCGTGGCCCTGACAAAAATATAGGCTACACACCTCTGGAAATAAATTAAAAGAGAAATATAAGCCCATCCACGGTTGTTGGAAAAAGTAGAACCAATCAAACTAGATATTTAATCACAGATTGTCATTATATCTCAGGGGGGGGGGGGCATTCAGTGATGAGCTATTTTCAGCATGTATTAGCCATGAACTGTACAGCTTTGCAAGGAGTTATGCAGTTACTCATTTAGTTAAAGTATGTCACACAGTCAGCTCACGCACGTATCATATAGAGCTGACCACTGCACGTCTAATAGTGATGTATTTGTTAGACAGGCATAAAGGTAGGAGAAGTCCACTGCCCAGCCTCGATTTATTAAGCATTAAAACACCGAGTAGGACAATTCTCCCACCAGCAGTGCATTGTTTATTCATGCTTCTACAACAAAAACACTAAAAGGTTTCTGGAGGGAGTTTTCTTTTTTAGAGGTAAACTCTTCATTCCTGAGAGTAGCAGCTGCACACAAAGTTATTTAAGTTATAGTTTCAGCAAAAAATGTGGAGACTTTTATGACTACAGGGTAATGAGTGGTGGTGTAAGTACGTAAGTATGTAGGTGTAGGAGCAGCATGCTTTGGGTCTGTTGGTTTGTTTGACTTAGTGAGTCAAACCACCTGAACCATCCAACTTGCTTTGACAATCAATTTCTCTTTCACGAGTAGAAACTACCACAAGTACAACTGTGGCATTTTGAGTTGGATTCATTTCTTTATCAGATTTTTTTATGAATTGAAAAAAAAAAAACAATGTGAGGAAAGCTGTGGTATGGCTTTTATAAATAGAATAAAAAAGTAGAAAGGAGCTCTCACATTTTGTTGTCGTATTAAGAGAAATTCACAAAAAAAAAACACGAGGAATTGATGGTTTTTGATGTGAATAACTGCTTTTAGTCACCCAAGGATTGAGCCAAGGATCTATATGATCAAAAGAGCAAATAAAAGAAATGCAGGTTAAAGATATTCTGTCAACACTCTATAAATAACACCACAATTTTTATTATATCTGTACCTAGTAAGGATAGGAAATTAGCACTGTTTGAATGATGATAGGTTTGTTTTATGCTGTGCAACCTGGAGATAATTCCATTATCCCCTCAGTATGTATCACAGCTTATTGTCATTTATTATATGTCTCTCATACTTTGTAGAATCCCACCCACCGCTATCTGGACACACCCTTAATCCGCTAACAGTAACAAGTCATTCAAATGGAAGAGTATGATACAGTAACTAAGGAGTGATGAGTTTGCACTTCTAATCAGACCCAATATAAAGATAAAACCTTCATCAGCTTCATCAGGTCAGCCTGCTGGGAAAATCTGAAATATCAACAGCTCACAGAGAAAAATCATCCTGTTTGATCACATGATTCTAGATAGATAGATAGATAGATAGATAGATAGATAGATAGATAGATAGATAGATAGATAGATAGATAGATAGATAGATAGTATAGCAGTAAAAATGTGATGTCACCTTTCACTTCCCAGCATGTGTTTTATGTGAAACTGTTAACTTACAGAAAATCTTGTTTATTTACTTACATGTTGCGTGTTAGGTTATTTATTTACAATGAATGAGTGAATGAATAAAAAAATGATGACCAAGGAGCTAGAAAATCTTAGTTATCAGGAAAAACAGCCTGCAACAGGTAATGCATGTATTAACCAATTTTAGGCAAGAGCTACAAATCCCTCTGAGTGACAACAGCAGCACACAGATTGATGTGGTACATGATGATCTCACAAATAATCAGGTCAACTAACAGTTAATAAAAAAAAGATGGAGGCAGAACAACAAAACTGATGTTTTTTTTTGTATTTTGCTCAAACTATAAAATAATAAGTAAACTGTCTTTCTTGTATCCATTATTTCTTATCTTTGCTACAGGACATGTCTGTACTACGGACTGGAACCGCTTTGTTACAGTGGTTGTCACAGTCATCGTCCCACTACTTTGTTCAACTCTTTGGTTTAAATCTTGGCAGATTTCTTAAAGATTACATGTCTTGAGGAACACAAGATGAATGTTAACAGAAACATCCACATTGGATCCTTAGAATATATTTGGAAAAAGGCAGGATTAGTGAGAAAATGGCTTCTACATATTAATTCATATTCATCTTTTTTTGTTTGTTTACGAGGCTTTCAGCATTCAGCTTGTCTAGGCATCTAATTAAGTCTACCACGCACCCATAAAATGTAACAGAAAAACTATATTTAAAGTCATTCTATGCGTTGTAATAACTTTCTATTATGTTTATTTATTTATTTTTCAGATATCCTGAGTATCAACTGACTTAAAAGAAGTTTTTTTCTACCTTTATTATCTGGGAGAAGAATAGTTTGTTATTGGAAATGGGAAAAAAAAGGAAAAAACACTTATTTTCCTCCTTCTTTTGGTATCACCACCTTCCCGTCCCCCTGCATCGTCCTCTGTCTCACCAACCACCTGCATGTCCTCTGACACCACCTCATAAATCTCCATAAATATGAAGGCAGATATTATTAAAGCCACAGTAATTACAGAGACTTGCAGGGTGTGTCTAATCGCACGGTGAGTTCTACTGACTGCTGGATCCTCTTGTTTGTGTTGACACAGGAGCTTAGAGTACACACATATTTTACATATATGCCCGCGTTCAACAGAAGTTAACTGCGGTTAGAGGGAGGTTGTGTGAAAGGTACACAACAAACTGCCTGTCACTTGGGAACTTCAAACACACACTGAAAATAACATAAAAGCTTTCTGTAATATAATATATAAATCCATGTTGCCATTTGTTATTGTGCTATATGCCGACTAAATTAATTATAAGTCAAGGAGCCCAATCATTCCTCTGTGCCTTTGGTTCTCCCCTGTCAGTGGAAAATGTACTGAATTGCCACTGACCTCTCACCCTCTGTTTAGCACTGAAATAGCAGAGTTGTGCTGATTCAGATCTCTGCTATACTCAAAGGCTTAGTCCCACAGGTCCCTTTAACTCCCATATATTAGAACCATGTTTCATGGTTCATGTCATGGACATTTTCCTTGAAACAAATATGAAAAGCGGTCTAAATAAGTTTCACACAATCATTTTTACCACGTGTAAAACACAAAAATCTTAAGTCACAACTGAAACAGTCTTATCTGTTCATACGACTGATAATGCTGTTGTTTAGAGTATGACCGCCCCCCCCCCCTCCAAACGCCACGAGGGAAATACGCCTCATATAAGCATTTCCACATTGGAGCAGACGTCATTGTCAGGTCTTTTGTTCAACAAGCCACAAAGTCCTCATAAAGGGGGAAGGAGGGGGGTGGGGGGGGATTGGATGGTGCAGTTAAACACAGTTCTTTCAAGCATGGGCCCTTTTGTGACGTGAGATGGAGACCAACATCCATGACAGCACTTTTCTAAAACACTTTCCTCACCTCCTGGTTGGTTAGTAAAGCAGTCATGGTTTTAGATCAAATCAATTCTTTTCTTTTTTTTTTTTTTTTTTTACAATGTGACCTCTGCCTTCATGGGCACTATTTCACAGGAAGCCATGGTTACATATAAACAAGGCTATGATGATACTTAGTCATTTCCTGCTGGCCTTTATGCTGTAACATCACCTGGTTTGGGGTTAGAAAAGGATTTCAATTACACATAAAATACATTCTTTTTACGACTCGATCATCATGGAAGCTATTTTAACCTGCAGTTGTTTCCAAGACCACTAGAAGCTGCATAATTGAATGTCATTATAGTTTACTGCCTTGCATGCCTTTATGCCACATGGCACAATCTAAATATGAAGGATGTCTAATATATAAAGCAAGAAAATGTATTACTGTCCCAAGAAAGGCTAAAAAATAGTGAGAATGCAGCATTTTTTGTTGCCTATTGTCTCGTAAAGATTAGCATAACACGATAGCCCCCAAGCATGCATTTATTTATTATATTATATTCTTATATTATATTCTTATTATATTATTTATTTATATTATATTTAACCCAAACTTTTACAATTTGTTAATCTAAGATTAATCTTGTTTTTTTTCTTTTTCTTTTAAGTCTAAGCATGCATTTTAATTACCAAGCTAATGTTGAGTGAATGCCAATTAAAAAGTTTTTATAAAGTGTAATGAGACGCGGATAAAAACGAAGAGTTGGACTCAAATTCTGCACCACGAGAAGGATGTACAAGGAACTAAATAAAACAACAAATGGGACGATAATGTCTGATGGACTGACTGAGAGAAGCTCGACAAGCATCGACGAACAATAATCTGACAAAGAACAAAAGAAGTCAAGCTTAAGATAAACTCAGAAACTGAGAATCAGGTGGAACAGGTGAGCAGGAAGTAAATACACCAATTTAATTCAATTCAGCTTTATTTCTCATCTTCAGGTATTTTTAAAGGCGCATCATTGTCCAATAATAATCCAACTAAAATAAATCATTATCCACACTAGTGTAATTTATAATAACTGACTTCATATAAGCCAGTTATTGTTTAACAAAGGAAATCAGTGGATTTCATTGAATCTTCTTTTCAAATCAATCCCCCAGTCTGAGCATGCATGGGACGGCGGGCGACGGTGGGAAAGAAAAACTCCCCTTTAACAGGAAGAAACTAGTTAGAACCAGGCTCAGGAAGGATGGCCATCTGTCTCCACCGGTTGGGGGCGGAGGGGTCACAAGCAGATTTTATAAGCTAAAGGTACTGAGGGGGGAAAAAAGGGAACACGAATTTATGACAAAAATGTCATCAATTCAGATAGAAAATAAAGGGCAAAGAGAGAAAAGTGGGTGGACTTTGTGGAAAGTTTAAGTCTAGTCTTACAAGGATAAACTACTAAATATTCAGGAACAAAGAAGTGAAAACTAAAAAACGACTAACAGAACCAAAAATCATAGACTATGATGAGAAGTAAAGAAAATGAAGGGATACGATGAGGTTCCAGTTTATTTGTGTTGCATGGCAGTCCTCACATTTCTTACTATCTCCTTAAAGGTTTTTATATACGAGAAAACTTTCCTTCAATCAAAACTTTCAAACATTTTTAAATACTTTTTAAGCTCAGAATATTATCAGTCCTTATAGTCTCACACGAAGCTCATCTTCTAGCTTTATCTGTCTGAGATCGCATCTCTGATTCATTTCTTCTCAACAACAAACTTCATTTTTACCTCAAGAAGTTCCCTCTTTTATGTCAGCTTTCAGCTTTAAGTCATCTTCACTTGTGGATCTCCTCTCAAATAGAAACCCAGGAGCAGTACAAAACAGTGAAAACTAAAGCTACCTATTATATGCATGTATGACGGCAGCTTCAGTTGTTGCACAAAACCCGTTCTGTGGTTTTTTTGTTGGTATGTAAGAGTGTGATGTTTTCCTGCCTGCGAGAACTGGTGGCTTACCAGGCATTTCAGCAGAGTAAACAGAATTTAGATCCATCTGACTACGATTTTGGCATTGCCTACCTTTTTGAGTGAGCTACAGAATTTTCTTCTACAACAAACAAGCCACATAAATTACAACCCGAAGCTGTAAATGATTATCCCATATGCTTCCCATGCATCAACGACTGCAGTTCTGTTTCCTGCACCCGAGCAATTTGTCATGCCTTATAAAATCTAAAGCACCCTGAGTTGCTTCTCTTTCTCTCTTTTCTTTTTTTAAATTAATTTTTGAGTGCTCAGCAACATCTTTCTCAAAGTGTTCCTTTTATGTTGCAACGTCCTGTCTAATGTCTCCACATGCATCGTGAGAGCTTCTTGTTCCTGCTGCTGCTCAGGCTGTGCCGGTCTTTGGATGTTCCTGATGGGTTTATCATTCACATGATGTTTCTGAGGACTGGACCTTCTGGGTCACAGTTGAGGGGAAAGGGTGAGAGCTCGACCGGGCTGCAGATAAAGCTGCTGGAACAAATAGCTGACTGGTTGCTGTGGAAACCAAACAATTCTTATGCACAGGCCCAAATTAACTTTTAATAATACAATCATGTCCTCATTAGAAGAAATTTATATTTATCATCTTAATTTCTTCTTGTAAGAGGATGTTTGTTTGTTTTTAGATACAGGACTTGTGACTAATACACTTCTCTTTTAAAAGCTGAGTCATTACATAATTATTTCACAGTCATCCATGTAAATGTTGACACATCAAATGAAAACAGTTCTTCAGAAATGTCTTCAGTTTCATCCAAATGCAGTTAGACTGGATGAAACGGACTTGTATGCAACAACCCTTTTTCTCTTGTTCACTTGTTAGTTTTGTGGGATTTTTCTCTCATAACATGGAAGCTAAGATTGATCCGTAAATGTCGAGGTCAGTGGGTTGTCCGCAACAATCCGAGTCATTTTTCTAGCTCTTTCTAGACAACAGCAAATATGTTTTTCCTTGAGCTAACCGGTAAAACTGGCCAAAGCCAGCCAAGGGTGGTCACTCCTCGGTTGTTAGCCTGAGCTATTTCTCTGGGGAGACATTGATGGTTTATACTACTTGATTTGGGAAATGTGAGCAATGATGTACCTCCTAATCTGTCCCTTACATAAACCAAGGCAGAAGAGAAGGGTCAGTGTATCCAGCTCTCATGTCTGATGGTTAAAAAGTCCTGTTTTCTAGTGAGCACACATTGCACAACATGACTAATGTTATGGGCATGAGTATAAATCCGATACAGTGACATAACCAAAGCATCACAGCAGAACTCAAAAGCTACTGTCTGTTTGAATGTCAAAAAGTCAAAGGACATGCAACATATAAAAGGCTGTTACATGGGTAGTTTGACATTTTGCTGTTTTGTTAACCAGCTGCTGAGTGAAAGTGAGATGGGACCCAAAAGAACAGGAAACAGACTCTTGACATATGCTACCAGACTCTGTTTGTGATGTTAAACACAAGCTGGCAAAAAAAGTGCGGTCAACATATATAAAAAGACCATCTGTCCCGCCAATGAGTTATTGTCTCAATTAACGATACATTTACAACTTATGCTGTCATTTGATCCCTAAAAATCCCCTTTAAAAAAAAGTACTAGGCTACCTCGCTGCATTTGAAGTTAACTAGGGTTTCACGCATGGTGGTCAAAATGCTTCGGACAATTGAACGCACCACTGGAAAAGAGAGAGAGGGGGGGCAAATATAGGGCCTCCTGCTCTCTTTCTATCTCCCTCAAATCACTGTTAAGTGCTGCAGCAAACCTTATTTGCAAACACAATGCCTACTGTGTGTGTCCCTTAAAAAGAAGCACCAGGTTTCAGCTCCTCTATTATGGGATGAACATTAACCACCTAAGATGTAGCGCTTTCCCTCAGCTGGCTAAATCAAGCTTGCTCTATGACTAAAGGTGGCGTTATTATTTCTCCTTGGCATTGTTATTACATGTATGTGCACACAGTCAGAAAGAAAAAGAAAGAGAAACTGTGTCCAGAACAACAGAACATGTAAATTCTTGTCTGTTTATGAAGGTGCAGCTGCTGCACAAGTTATGTAACCTGCTATCGACGTAAATGGATGAACTTGCTGGATAGCCCCTGACAGTGTTTATATGTGCTTACAATACATGTAACCACTGAGTGTGAAAGCAGCTGTGCTCCCAAGATTAGAAATGACAGAGTTCATGGAAGTGGAGTTCCAGAGACAAATAAGAGAATTACGCCCACTCTTTCAATTAACTCTTCAGCAAAAACAAGCTAAAGGTTGTGTCCTTGGAGCGGAGTCTGTTGGTGGTTTCTCAAGTGCTGGACGCTTATGAACCACCGTCTCTTTCCTGTCTAACTTTGTGAACAGCATGAACCACGCACGCCCTGGGAAATCAGAAAGCGTTCCTTGTTTTCACTGTAAGAATGTCTCTCCTCTTCCATTTAGATGAATGCTCTTGCAGTCTCCCATGCCGAAGCTGTCAAACAGCATTAATGATTGCTATCTTGAAAAAGTTTAAATGCTCACCAAAGCTTAGAAGCTCACACGCAAATAGAGACAAACTTTTTTTTTTTTTTTCCCTTTTGAGAAGCAAAGAGATGCATTTCTCCTCCCTGGGACAGGCCAGTGTGTGGCAGGCAGACTGGATTTCACACTCCTCTGCTGTGCAGGGTTGAACCTCTGGTGAACTCCTTTGCGGTGAAGGCAGAGCAGTGACTGAATGAGTGATTTACTGACCCCTCCTCTTGCTGCTCCAGAGAGTCCTGAGCCAGGTTTTGTAAGGTTGGTAGCTGCAGCACTAATTTCCGTGCTGGGGATCACAGGTTAGAGTGACACCTGCTGGAGTCTGCAGAAAAAGGATTGTATAACTTTGGAACAAAATAACAGCCTTGTGGTTAATGCCTCTTGAAGTCTAACCACATGTGAAGAGAGCTGAATAATAAATGTTAAACAAGGGATTTAAAAACTTTTAAAGCTATTTTCCCCTCTTTGAAACTATTATTCATCAGACATATCCATGATGAAGAGAAATAAAACTAACCCATGGAACTTCTAACAAGTATTTAATGCAATCTTGTGGCTTCAGATAAAACATGACTAGACATTGTTTTAATGGAGGAGGCATTTAATGTTCTGAAAATAGAAAAGGAGGTAAGCCCTTACTGCTCAGGGTAGCATGGCACTTGTATTACCCATAGCCTACTGAGTCCTTGTAATGAAGAAGCTGATAGCATGATGAATGTTGTCTGAAATACAATGCCCCATGACAGAGTGACTATCACTATTTGACTCCTCCATCTCTTTTCCTCTTCTCTAAAAAAGATGAGGACAATTTTCAGCCCCTGTGACTTGCCTGTCTTAGATCAGCTCCTCTGTTTACTTCACTGAGACAGTTATTAGCTCGTTATGGACACGTTTTGGATGTCAGGATGTTGGATGTCCTTTTTGGGCCCAGATGCTGTGCAGCATAGCAGAAGCTTGTTTAATTATATTTTGTTAAGATTAGCCCGGAATAGATTTCATGGGCAAAATAGTGCAAAACAGATCAGTTTGTCTTGTTTCAGAGATCCTGTTTACGGGAACTCGTGAGTCACTAGATCTAAAATAGGTTTTGTTGCAAAGATGGTGTGTAGCGCCGGGGAGCAGAGGTTGTGAATATCTAAATATGTGCAGTTGAATCCATTCATCCATCCATTTTCAGGGTATAAGTAGGGTACATCCTGAACAGGTCATGAGCAGCAAAATGTACAGGTTTTGTGTTTGTGAGTATTAAATTGTAAATCAAGATTTTTTTAAAAATCATTATATTGAATATTTGAGTTAAATCTTCTTTCTTCTAATTTCCTCATATAAAATGATCTAGCTGGTCACTAAACTTTTTCTTATCTGATTTTATCAGAGAACATGTACAACCTTGTAGCTGCATTGGTCCACCATGCAGAATGTTGTTTCATAATGCCTCCAAAGTTCTCCAGTTACTGCCTCTTTAAAAAAAGAAAAAAAACTTTTCCTTATAAAGACGCAGGTTATGTCTGGATGTCTCATCAGTTTTCAGCATCCCAAAATGTCCACTTTGTGCAACGTGTTGCACACTGCTGATTTGGTCATACATATTTACAACAAGGAAGAAGCGAATGGTGGATTTCCATGCAAGAAATTCCTCCTTCAAAACCTTGCAAATGATTTGGGTTCGGAACCGAAAATACACAGTTAGGTTTAGGATTAAGATACAAGATCTGGATATAATGAATAAAACAGTTAAAATCAAAGTATGCATGATGGGGATTTTTAAATTCACTATTTGTGGCTCAGCATTCCCATCATGCCACATAGATGCTGATATATGGGGATTAGAGGTTTCTCCTGAGACTGGGCTGTGTGCACCCAATGCAGAGTTCATTTAGGGACTCAAAGCTGTGACTGGAACTGATGACTTGTCCCCAAATAATCTCAAAACAAGTGAGTGTAAAGCTGTTTTACTAATCCACATGGTTCCTCTTGCTCATGGACAAAGTTAATCACAGGCCGGGAGCACAAAGATGAATCTCATCTTTTTATTTATGGGAATTAGTTTAACGAATCCTCACGATAATTTTACTGAAAAGACATAAAGACTCAGAAAGCAGAGTTTAGATTTAACAATACAAGAAAGAAGCACACTATAATACAAATAGTGAAAGTATTATGATAAAGTTATAGAACATGACTTTACAGTAGCAACATACAAGTGGTCTTTTCCTGTTTTTGCAGGACGGATGGGATGCTAACCCTGCAGGGAGCAAGCAACTGGATGCCTCAGCAGTCTAACTGCTGAGTCCTTGGCGGTGATAAAACCCTCAATGTCCTGTCCAGATTGTTCAGGAATGTTGGAGAGGAGCTCAGTGATCCATATGTTCTTTTCCACATGGCGCTGATATCTGGTCTCTTTAGATCCCGTCCAGATCAGTGTGTTTCATTAGTGCTGGCTGTACAGGATGCCTGAGGGGGATTAAGTCTATAAATCACAGCTCAGTTACGTATTGAAATCAGCAGCAGGCTTGTGCAGAGATATTTCCCTGCAAATCTGAATCGACTGACTGCTGACGTGTGCGGCTGCACAATTTTGTTGTCCAGTCTGCAGGAGCAACTCATTGATGTGGACAGTGGTTTGTTGGGTGAAATTTGTTTCTCAGCCTGAGTGTGATGCATGAAATAGAGACTCGAGTCCAGATGATGTAAATATGCATCTTTATAGTAATGGAAGGAAAATTACCCACAGGCTCAGATGCTACTTACTCAGAATTCAGAGATTTGCCTCACTTTTTCCCCCTGCTGTGTTAACTAGAGCAATGTTATTTGCACAGTTTGCCTGAAAGCTGAAGGATGTAAGAGTCTGAATCCACTATGATATTTACAGGAAAAATCCTTTTACGTGTATTTTATATCCACAAAGTCCATTTCCTACTTAACTCTCCTTCTTTCCCCACCAATTATCCCATAGCTTTAGCTTCTATGGATCAGAATAAATGTTTCAGGAAAACGTGGCGCATCAGAAAGCCATGCCGACTTCGCTACATAGCAACAAAAGTAGGCAACTAAAACCATTCTAGCCGGTTCAGATCCAAGTCATGATTAAACTTTAAGAACATCAGTGTCAAGGAAAGGTAAATTCACTGTGTCTGAAGTGGCGCCGAAAGTGGAAGTCAGGCATAAATCACTAATGCAGGGGACAAGGACAAGGTTATTACATCATGGCTGCAACAAACATTCTCCTCTCTGTTATATCGCTCCAAACAGGCGAAAGCTGATAATCCACAGATCCTTTTATAATAGGAAACCCTTAAAAACTTCCTGTAATTATTCTCTTTAATTTGTATTTCTTTCTAGCTGTAGGAAGGAAACAGGAAAACAATGTTCCAAAAAAGGCCTGTTGGGACCAGGAGCATCCATTCTTATATTCTTTCAACCCACATTAGACGAAATAAACACAATCATCAACAGGATGAATTTGCTTTCTTCATCTCACGTAACAAAGTTCATTCCTGACACTGTAACTTTCATTTCTTGCATTTTATCTATGTAAGTCTTGTCTGTCTTTATTTTATTTCTTTTCAAAGTTTGCTTTTCATACTTTTTAATGCTTCTTCTGCACCCGCCGTGATAGCTGCTCTGAACAAGTCCTGCTGAGGATGCCATGGATTGGTTTTGTTATATTGTGCTGCTGTAAGTGCAGTATTGTTGTGTTGGGTTCTGCGCAGTATTGCCCATTTGGTGATGGGAGTCCGGGGGCTTGGTCTGTGGAGAAGAATTTCCCCTCGGGGACAATAAAGTCTAAAAGTCTAAAAATTGTTTATATGAAGTCCTTTGAATTGTGTTGCACATTAAATGTGCTATATAATTACAGCTTATATTTGTTCACTCCAGTTGTAAAACAGAGATGCCAGCCTTTGAGCTTTTAATGATGTAGACTTCTCTTTGCTCACAAAGCCCTAACAAGAGAATCAGGGACATGTACCAAGGTGTCTAAAGATTGCTCCTAATAAAGCAGCCCACCACTCCCACCCTTCACACACTTGAAAAAATGAGAGACACACACATGGATCACTAGACCGGGGTTTATAGACAGCTTTGCTTAGTGGGCTGTCTGTTTGACCTTCCAATTGTCTGTATGCAGGTAGACCGGTGCTGTCGTTTGTTGATCTGGAGAGTGTTTTTTGTTAAGGCTTGTGCTTATGGAGCAATTGCAACATCCGATCACAAGACAAAAGATTTTTTTTTCAAGTAATCAGTGCCAAAGCACTTCCAGTTCTTTCTGGAAATGTTCAGGTTTGTCCACAAGTGACTTCCGAACTTTGTTGTGCTCCACTCAGTGGATGATGTGCTGCTCCAGCCTGATACATCTTTGGAACTATTAACGTTTTACATGATGTGATGATAGACACAAAGGCATGCAAATGTTTGGGCACCAAGGAATCAAAGCTTCTGCGAGTGGTTGTACACACGGTGATAAGCTTTTGAGCAACATTATTGGATTATTTTTTGGTTTGTAAAATGTTTAAATGCAAACTAAGGTATTGTACCCAAAGAGACATAATTTATCAGGAAAAAGGAGGAAAATCATTTGAACAACAGAAGGGGGAGGGGGGGGGGGCACTGACTTCTGAACATTAACTCCTTAATGGCTGAATTTATTCACAGTTATAGGAAAACTAAATGAATGCAGGAAAACATATTAGAAAAAAACAATGAAAAGAAAAAATACTGACAACAACAATTAATAAATAAAGATCAATAATAATAAATAAAAGTGAATAAAAAAATTGAATAATACAATAAATTGGTTAGATAGAAATAAATCAAATAACAAAGACCAGAAGAGGTTTGTTTGAAATTTGAGACACCAGACACCAAGGGGTTAAACATCTGGACTTTGAAATGAGATGAAAACTGACAAAGTAATCATGCTGGAAATATTCGACCTATGTGTTCTTTTATAATTCAGGCTTATAATCAGGTCATCTGTCTTTGAGCTAAAACACAGAAACTTTGACCAGATGTGCATTATTTTGCATGTATCTGCAAATAGGCGCTGTTGGGGCAAAACATGTAACAGAAACCACTGTAGGCCCTTTTAACAACCGGGTTTCATTTTAAACATTAACATAAAGAATCTCACAGTGGATTTGGAGGATATTACTCTGGATTTTGACTATACTGATAGATTCTTTTTTTTCACCTCCAATCTTGTCTGATATGGTTGAATGAGTGAACAGGTGCTGGTACAGTAAAGGACGCTCTGACCTGTCAGAGAACATCCTATTATTTGTGCATTATCTTTCTGCGCTTCTTCATCCCTCCCTAAATATTTCTCTTTTTTTAACAACAATCAGCCATCAAAGGATGAGACACTTAGAGCCTCCTAGCAACAGGAAGAGGCTCTGCCCCCCCCTCAGAGAGCTCCTGTTAATCTCCAGCCTTATCTCTGCCTTTACGACCGCTCTGACGTCAAAGGCCAGGCTCGGGTTATTGTTTCTCGAGGATTGAAGTGCCTTGGATGCACAGATTCACACCAGCGTTCCGCTTCCTGTCAGAGTCTAGAATAGCTGTCCTCTCTCTCTGACTGGCAGCGATCATCGAAGTCACCTACAGCTCTGTCTATGCAGAGAGGACTGGCTTTGTGACAAGAAATGTGGCCCCCTGGGGTGGAGGGGCGAGGGAATTGGCTGTAAATATTGCTGTTGTTCTTGACGTGGACGATGTGCTCTGTGGGGAGTGGATGCTCAGGTCTATGTGCGTCAGTGTTGGTGCATGTGTGTATTGTGGGAAAGAGCATCAGAGATGACACAGGTGTGGGGGGGGGGAGTGTCACAGCAAGTGGAAAGTCTATGGATTTGCACCAGGGTCACATGGATTCACACCAGGGTCACATGCATCTTTTTGTGCAGATATATGAAGGTAGAAATGCATATTTCCTTTTTTCTCTGTGCTCCAGGCTGATGATGCATTTGCTTCCAGGATGCATATGTTTAATATGAGATCCAATAAATCATAAGCAGAAACTTTTTTTTCTCATTTCCCCAATTTGCATCTCCTCTCTGTGGTCCCTTTCCTCCTCTGTACTTTTTCATCCATCTTCTTTCTTTAAAAGGAAAAACATTCCCCCTTTTTCTCCTGCCTCAGTGGTTCATTTCTGTCTTGTGTTGTTTGTGGAGGCTCAATGGAGCGTCACTTACTGGCCCCTCAACAGATTTCAGACTACACGCTGCAGCTGTGACTGGAGAATAGACTTTAGAGCTGGCACAGCGTTGCTCCAAATAACTCCCATCGCTCTCAGTGTTTAAATAATGGCCTTAGCACAGAGTTAATGGCAGTAGTGGGAGGCCAAGTGATGAACACAATATTTTCAGTGCAAAGTATTCCAGCTAACACAGGACCAGGATGGCCCGGGTCCCTGGGTTAATAGGGACGAGAGAGGGTGATATGTAGCCTTAATGGAAATGAAGGCTGCTTGAGGGAGGACATTACTGTGAGTCTTCCATGTGTGATGTTTTGAAGGAGTGGATGTGGCCATTATTTTCATGGGGGATGGGAACTGGAGTCAGCCTATGCCCTTTTGTTAATGACATTAGTTTACATGCAAAATGACAGAAAGCAGCACATGAATCAATGTGAGTATGCTTTCCACTCCTTTCTCTCCAATGTTCCTCTCAGTTCTTTTAGCATGTGCCCATCATTGCAACGGTAACATATTTGAGACACTCAAAGTAGCACGGACAATCCAGTTGCTGCTTTGTTTGGTTTTTTCTTCCAGGCCAATGTTGCGATAAGAGATTGTTTCATTAGGGGAATATTCATGGGTGGAGAGTACAGGCTCAGTTATTGATGCAGCTCATTGGTTTTTTTGTGAGCCACAATGGGTTCTCTTGATTGATTATGCCAGACAGCCGATGATGTGACACAGAGGAGCAGCAGACATGTAGAACTATGAGCAATAGTCTGAGATAAACCCCCATTGAGTGCTCATGCTAACACGCACACACTCATACATATAAGCATACTGTAACAGCATGTCTCTGTAATGAAGACAGCTCTGAGACGGTAATGAACAACATCTAGGAGATTGGCCCCTGCACAGACAAAACAATTAATACTCATGCCTGGCTAGAAATTGAATAATAGCTGAGATTCTTGCTCGAACCCCAATAGGTTTACATGATGAAAGAGTGGGGGCAATGGAGGGGCTGTCTCAGTGAGCTGAGTTAAAAACACAATCCCAAAATCAGGGATGAAGTCATCTTCAATTTATGAAGAGCTAGATCAATTTCTGTGAAGTTTTTGTTCATTTTTTAGGAAGGACTGCAGCCTGGAGTGAACCAGATTTGGTTAGAACAGATTCTTTTGGCTTGTGACTCTGCAGTGCCATTGCTTATTAATCAGAGAAGTGTTCTGGTGCCTGTGATAAGCCTGTGTATTGTGTCTAAGTGTGTGTGTGTGTGAGTGTGTGAGTGTGTGGTGGAGCAACTGTGTGACCACCATGTGGGAACCGGGGCTGAGATAATACAGACAACGCTGCACACATGCACACTCACACGTTTGTGAAAAGAAGCTAGGTTTTATAGTCAGCACCATATAGCATCCAGCAGCATGGGGGCTCAGCTCCCTCCAATAGCGACACCCTCCACCCTCCCTTTTCAGCTTGTCTCTCCACCTTCACTCTGGTCCATCTGGACACATCCATTTATTCATCCTTGTGTCTCAGCGGGCCAGTGTGGGGGTCTCAGGCAGATTTGATGCTGGCATCTTCTTATCCATGTGGCTGCCTCCTCACAGTCTTCCTCCTCTTTACCCATTGCATGTGCACAAATGTGTACCCTTGTGTATCATGCATGTTTACCGTCTGTGGAAGCTTACCAGGCCGTGCACAAATCAATGGTCATGTATTGATGCAGCTTTTACGAGGCACTTAACAATAAAAAAGCAATAAGCTATGACATGTATAATCCTTTGGGGCATCACAGGCATTGCAAAGCAATTATAACAGCTCTGCTCCTCCCTGTTTGATTTACAGACATGCCTGGAGTCTTGCAAAGCTCTTTGATACCAGCAACATTTCCAGAAAGTGAAAGAGGGATTTATGGAAGTGCTTGCCCCGCTCATTTGCCCCTACCTTCTATCCATTTTCAGGGTTTTAACTGATACTGAGTTGAAGTGACATCATTAATAAATGGAATGACTTAGGTTCTCCCTGCAGTGCGTTACACTTTGGGTGTGTGGGTGTTTTTTGAATTGTCCCATATCAGTCTTCGCAGTCTGTCACTCCGTGTTCACCACTCATGTCATAAAACCCAGCGACTGCATGATTGCATGTGGGTTGATGATATTGCTTGTGGAATTTGCCCACTGCTTGCCACCTGCCGATCATAATATAGGATTATTCATGAAGTGAAACAGTAGAGAATTATTGTGAACTGAGTGTAATTATACAGTGCCTCAATTTGGCCATGTGTGGGTGACTGAGATATAAAACTCGCACAATAATAGCACTCCATTTGATTGCAACTTTTTCTTGCAGAATGTGTGGTGGGTCATTTCAGCTCTGCTTCCAGTTGTTTCTTAATGTACAGTAGTTGTGAATAAGGGACTTTATCTTGACTAAGTCAAGTCAACTTTATCTATAAGCACATTTAAAAACAAGAGGTGTTGACCAAAGTGCCGTACAACTAAAAAAAGATAAAATGAAAATGAAAGATAGAATTAAAAAGGACTAAAAGAGACTAAATCAACAATAAAACAAATATCGAAAGAATAAAAGACACAAAACAAATAATCCGCAAAAAATGCCAAAGCAAGAGAGTAAAAGTGACTAAAATGTCCACAGTTGTCGAGGTCTGAATGTGGAGGGAGAAAAGGGAATTTCATGATGATTGACAAAAACATTCTTGCAGGTTTAGTTTACAAATATTGAGTTTTGTTAACAATTTAGTTATTCTTAAGTGTTCAAATACTCTGGCTGCTGCTAAACCAAGTTCCCCGAGAGGAAGCGTGATTTATGATGATGGTGAAGCCATGTGCTCGCTTCTTGGGTTAACTGACATCGGTGATAGCAATGTGATCTTCCATTACTCATTACCAGCTGGCTTTAAGGAGTAAAATCCAATCCCATCCTTAAGCACATCTTCATCCAGGCCTGCAACGATTACAGTTTCTGCAACCTGTTCTCAAAGAGATACATGAAACCGCCATAAACACTTCATGTGCAGGCGCCACTAAAAACAATGCCAATGATGAGCCAATTAGCAGCCTGAACAGAGTTTTTTCCCACACAGATTGCCTCATGTGTCATGTGCCGCTGCTATGTAGCTCTGTGAATGAACGTGGCATATGTGTGTGATAAGTATATGTCATAGTGAGTTGGTGGCTGTCTCCATCTGCCACAAAAGAGTTAATTATATGTGCTTCTGTTAAAGGATTTAAAGATTTGACTTGAATGTGACCAGAAAAAGCAAAAATGATATATAAGAACTATTGAGAGTTCATCAGACACTGATGCTTTAAAGATGTCCTATAACAGCTTTTTTTTATCATTTGATTGTCTTTAATCTCTTATTAGCACTCATGTAAACTTTTCTTGCATTTCTTTTTTATCTCTGGCAAATAAGACCTTCAGACTGTTTTAATCTTAAAGATAGAACGAGCCTGATTAGCAACACGTAACTCTGTTCAGCTCGTTGCAGACGTTTGATTGGCAGTTTGATTCATCTATAACATAAACTCTCCAGTAAACTGCAAACCTGTGTTTTGTCTGTTAAGCTTAAGAAGCAAAAAGGTTTTCTGAAAATCAAGAGGCAGTCTAACATACTATGAGAGCGCTCTAAACAATCTAAGCTCCCTCATCAATGAGACAATGCTGGATGAAATCTCTGCATATCATCTTATGGGCTTGTAGAAGGATGATAATTATCAATAAACATGAAGTAAAAGATGATTTAATCTGATGGCTATAGAAGTGTGTGGATGCTCTACATGTTATACCAAACTAAGAAGCAGCCAGGTGCTGCTGAACAAAGGCATCTGATTAACAGATTTTCAGCAATTGTGAGCATCTTTATAAAAGCAGAAGTTTTTCATGTACCGTATGCAGGTCTGCAGCATTTAAGGGCTTGTACACAGAATTCCAAGAATTCCAATAATCTTAGAGAAACAATGGTTTCTGCCCATCAGTCTGGGAATGGCTACAAGGTCCTTTCCAAGTCCATCACTTTAACAGATGGAAAGATCCTTCAGTCGTGGAAAAACCTTTAAGCAGTTGCAAATCTTCTTTCCTTTTGCCTTGAAGCGACAGCCTGAATGTTTACAAACCTAAAAATGAAATAAGATAATAGGATGTGCTGATTGAGCCCTTGGTTTTTTTCTGACTTGTAATTTGTTCACTTGTTCTTGTTGAGTGGAATGCAGTGCTTAGTACTTGAGTCTGAGATGCAATGAAGGGAAACTATTCGGCATTTATTTGGTGATTATACTTTTGTTATTAATTCTTCTTAATGCTTTCTGCACCCCGCTGTAATGTTTCTAATGTTTG
>JAOXYM010000010.1:30669557-30688759 GCA_028567055.1 Leptatherina wallacei | reverse complement strand
CTATCTATCTATCTATCTATCTATCTATCTATCTATCTATCTATCTATCTATCTATCTATCTATCTATCTATCTGTGCTGCAGCAGAAATAATCTGATACCTTTTCTACTGTCTCTACTTACACACACACACACAAAGGAAAAATAACATAATATGAAAAGAAATTCTGTTAATTTATGTATATTCACTCCAGTCACGTTTGTGTTTGCCTTTGTAGCATGCAAATAGAAAATCTAAATAAGTAGCTATGGTCTGTCTGAAGAACTGAAGAAAAGGGAATGAATGGAGGAGTTGTGTTGGGCATGGCTTAGCAAAACACAGTGGAGCCCTCTCACTGTGTGATGGCAGGGAAAAGCTGTGGCTGTGACAGACTGAAAAGCTGTTGCTGCTGCTCCTCTACAATTTCTGAGTCTATCACTTAGAGGGGGGAAAAATATGCAATCCATCCATCTGGGCATCCTGGAAAATGACTGAAACTGAACACGGTATAGTAGTACAGTTCAAAAAATCCATAATCTATACAGTAAAATCCATCTTCCAAATGAGATTGTGTTAATCAAATAAAACAACTGGTGATGAAGGGGGAAGGGAACAAGACCTCTTGTCATCTTTGCACCACACCAATATAGTGTTTTGTGTCATTTGAGTGCTTTATAGACAGCATTCAGAAAAAACTGATGTTGAACTCATTAGAAGTCCAAAGATGGACTTTATTCTTTGCAATATTTGATCTCTTAGCCTCTAACCCACAATCACCCCTCTGCTCCCTGAATACCCAGCAGTACATTAGCCAGAGAGCTACTATTACAGAGTTCCAGAGCCAGATAGCGGCCATGAGAAGTTGTGTGTCTCAGTCAGCCCCCACAGATTTAATGACGCAGACTTCTCTCAGCACCTTGCCAGTTCATAGCCATCTTTCCCCAGGAGCACCAAGGTCACAGTAAAACAGAGGACACAGCAGCTTCAACATGGCTTTGTTCATGTGTGCCTCTTTCTACAAAGGCCGAGTCATTAGGAGGGAGACAGCAAAAAGGGGTGAGGTTTCCTCTCCCTCCAGCTATCTCGTGTTTTCTCTCAGACTAAATGGTTGAGAGTGAGGTCCTGTCATACTCAAACACCAATGGAAGTGTCTAATCCCGGTTGGTGAAAAAATTCCGATAGGACAAACTTCAGATCATTCTGTGTTACGTGGAGTCAAGAGTACAGTATTGATCTGCTCTGTCTGTGATGAATTCACAATTAGAGCCATGGCAGGCCGCTGGGGAGTCTGTCCTCTGTTTGATTGAGCCTGCCCTCTTTGCCTTCACGGATATAGTATGTGGATGAACCATTAAGCAGGACGAAGAGGGCTATAAGTGCGTGTGTGCACACTGCGGTGTGCAGGTGATTGTTCTTGCAGTGAGCAACAAAGACAAGCACGGAAGAAGAAGAAGAAATGAAGATAGAAGAGACAGATGCTCAATGACATTCTAGACAAGGAGAGGGTTGAAGAACAAAGAATGAAGGAAGAAATTTAGAAACCGGGTGCGTTCCACTTGGAAATCAATGACAGAGGGGAAAACAGAAAGTAGAAGAGAGAAAATAGAATATAAAAGTCCAGAGAAAAGAAAGACATAGAATTATTATCTTGTATAATATGAAGCCATTTGGATTTGGGGGCCTCGGTCTGTAGGAATGCTGGTGTCAGAGCTCAGCAGTTTAGGGGAGAGGTGGGATGCGGGGGGCATCTTGCCAACTGGGTCTGCAGCTTAATTAACTCTAAAGGAGGCGAGCTGTGGGCTGCCCCATCGCCTTGCATATCAACGACCTGAGCGCTTTCTAAGCACCTTAGCAGAAAAGCCCTCTTTTGTGAGCCAGAGGAGTCTATTCAGCCGGGGCCAGCATAGCCAGAGGAGCGCCTCTCTTGTCTCAGCTCGCCCATGTTCTGCTTTCCCCACATAAACATTTGAATAGGATTTTTGTCCCTGTTTGTGGAAAGCGGAGGCCTGAGCAGCTTGTTTATTTGTCAAAATGCAGGAGAGAATCATATTTTGGGCTCCTGTTTGGCAAAAACAACTCCAAATAGAAAGACTTGTGTTAGACGTCTGCCTTCACGGTGAAACAGCTGTGTGTGGGTGTCGTATCTGCGGTAGAATTGATTATCCGATTTCTGAATAAGAATACTCTCAAACTTTACTAGAATTAAATTATGTAGCGAAACGTTTAACGATAAATTCTTAGGAGGTCTGTTCTTATCTTTGCAAAGGTCAAGCCAGTGCCTTCTCAGACAAAGCTTTCAGTAGTAAAGTGCAACAGTCATCATCTGTTCTCTTCAAGCATCTACTCAACTAGCTACTGACCTCTAGTGGCTGAAACTGGAACTAATCAGTGATTTGAAATTAATTAAGCTTTTTTTTTAATTAGAATGAAAATGAAGGTGATGGTCAAGGGGACTTGGGTTTGCCATTTAAGATCAGCAGTCTTGATAGCCATGGTTCATTACCTTTAGGGCACACTCTTAATTTCACATTGCATTGAAGATTAATAACACTAAATTTTCTCTTATGTTCATTTACTTCCAGTGACCGCAGCATGACATTTGGACACATGCACAGTAAACATTTTTGCCCTGGCTGATATGAGCTTGTAGATCAGGGATGTATCAGATTATGTGATGCAGATTGCACATACATACACACAAATGCATTTATAACCACTCAAAAGCAGAAACCTCTCATGGAAGCACGTTGAAAGAGGTCAGGCTTGATGTATTCTGCTGAGAGCTCACTGTGATCTGTGATGAGAGCGAGTGGGATTATTAAATTTGGACCTACTGCCTCCTCAGGCTGGTTTTCTGGCTGACCTTGAGCTGCTGGCCATTGGCGATGACTGACTGCGCTTGTGGTAGTAGGCCAGTCTGCAGGCTTATTGACTACATTGCATGTCTAAAGGGGAAATTTTTCTGGCTGATCTGATGCCTGTTTAAACTGACTGACTAGTTGATCAGCTGCTGGTTTTTTTTAGCTTCAGGATGTTTAAATAGCAGGGAAGCTTCAGTCTGCAGACTGACTGACTGTATATAGGTTCACTGGCTGGTTCGCTTGCTTCTTGGCTGGCTGCGTAGATGGTTTTCTACACTATATTTTACTGTCCATCAATTGTCTGCAG
Source organism: Leptatherina wallacei (assembly GCA_028567055.1). Classification (NCBI taxonomy): domain Eukaryota; kingdom Metazoa; phylum Chordata; class Actinopteri; order Atheriniformes; family Atherinidae; genus Leptatherina; species Leptatherina wallacei. Next base: position 30,685,612 of record JAOXYM010000010.1, on the reverse strand, counting down.
CTCCACTGTTACACAGCTAGCACTTCACATATCTATTACACCAACATCTCTCAGCACAATGCTCTTCTGTATTTGTCAATATGCACATAGGCCATTTAGTCTAATATATGTAATATACCTCACACAAAACTCTCAAGGTTCGGTTCATTTACAATTTAAATGAAAAAATAAAAGGATTTGTATGATTTAACCCCATTGATTCATAAAAATACACTAAGATCAACCCCTGAGAGTAAAATTATATATCACCATCAACTTATGTTTTATATGTATTGATTAAAATATGTCACTTCAAATAGTTCAAGCCTGATTTTTAAAAGGTGGGGAATAAAATCATAACGTTGCTCTTCATGCAGTGAGGCATCCACATGAAATGCAGAAACTACCGACAACCTTCAAAAGGCATTTGTAAAATGTACATGTACCATAGGAATACCTACAGACATGATTACTTGAGGCTTGAAGGATGCTCAGGGGCAAAGCACAAACAGCTGGACACTCTCTTGCCTCCCTTTCTTGTAATTCTGTATTTAAGATGTCCTGTAGGAGAACCAATGCTGTAAAGGCTTACTATAAAACTTACTGCAGATTGAAAATCATGGAAAGCTTTGGTTCAGTCAGTCCTGAAAATGTTATTGATGTGAAGTTCTTCTCCAGATTAGAGCCTTTATCAGGTAATAAATGAACAGAACGACATTACAATATCCAAAATGAATGGGACACTGAGTAAAAGGTAAAAAAAAAAAAGAAATGAAAAAAAGAAAGAAAGAATGTAATGATATGAAAAAAAATGAAATAAATCTGCTAATTTTAGGTTTAATGACAGCACAGTACTGTTCTTATGGACTGACTGCAGGAACCTTTTTCCAGGAACTTGAATCTTTTGGAGAGTGTTTTCCTTTAACCCCCTTCTTTCTTTCAGAACCAGTAACTAAACAAAGTTTCACAAGTGTGAGGCAGTACTTTAAATGATACAATGAACCTTCTGGGAGGGAACATTTCCAAGTATTCTCTGTATTTTATTTCCACCAACTTTGTTTGGTTTTTTTAACTTTACATTTTGGATGCTGCATCACTTTACAGATGAGTTTCGCTTTACTCACCGCATCACATGCCAGCAACTGGATATCAACACACTGGGCATTTTGGACATGCATCGTGGCTCATTCGTCAAAGGACGTAAAAGAAAGAGGGAAAGTAGCAGAGCAAGAGATAAGAGTCAACATTGAACTGACCTGACTGGAGGTGAAGAGCACAGGCAGGATGCAAGATGGATGCTGAATTAGCCGTCGTTACGGAGCGCCTCACCAAAAATATCTACCAAAATTTAGTAGAGTCCTATACTTCTTTAAATGAATATAGTTAAAGAGCACTTCCTGGTTGACTACTCTGTAAGACTGCTGTGACTATTGTGTTTTGTGTTGTGTAGGACATTGTGGCCTCAACGCTCCACTGAGGAAACGTTTGACATTTCCACTAACAAAATTAGCTTAATCTACTCCGTACCTTTGACCTCACTGAAACTGCAAAGAGCCAGAGCTGAAAATTTCATTTGGCTCCTTAAAAAAAAGAAAAGAAAAGAAAAAAGAAGCAGTGTTTAATTTCCACATGCTGTTTGTTGAAATGCACCTTGAAAAAGGTTGAGACAGGAGTATGTTTCCAACCTTCATCACCTCTTAGTCTAATTACATTTCATAGGCTCATGGAAACTGGGGAGACCGACTGCTATAGATTTAAAAGGTTTGCTCCATAAAAGACTTCAGCTGCTGAGAGTTCAGTATCTCCATTGTCATGTTTTCCATTTCATAACCATCCAAACGTTCGAGTCGGTAACAGGTCAGCTATTTTAGCATCCAGCCTCTTTTTTTAACATAGAACCATTTCTTTTAAAGTGAAGAAAACAGCTTTGGCATCTTATTGCTAAAATTTACGAAGCTTTCTTGATAAAGATGCCACCTGGATGTGTACCATCCCCTGTACCATCATGATGCCAGCTTTTTGATCTGCATGCCCTTCCCCTGTCTTTTCCTCGTCCCTGATTTTTAAAGAGTATCTCAGATTCAGGATCTTGTTTATACATATTCCTTTGTTAACTTTACATGGCATAGTTTTAACTAATGCAGTCCATGAAGAACTGCATTCTCTGATGATAGTTTTCAAAAGAGCTCCTGACCCCATGGAGCAGTTTTTACTACAAAATCATGCCTCTCATAACCTTTGAGAATGATATTAATGATGTTATGCACCACGGATGATTAAATGCCCCAGTAACTGTTGTTAAGTGTCTCGTTCATGCAGTGATTCCTGAGACAAGTAAATGCATTTAGACTTTAATGCAGGCCTAAATGCTACTTTTACCTTGTTTCATGCTCTGCCTAATGATTACTGGATCTCTCAAAGGAAATTATTCAAAATTCTGACTCATGTCATGTTCTTGCCTGGCCTAATGGGCTTATTTAACTTTATTTTATCAAGATCTTGCCATCATTGATGCTGATGCTCATTAACGTGGTTTTTCAGCTCTTTCAGTGACCTCATTAAGATAACTTTCAGCGTCTGTGCTTGAGCAAATGAGATCTCTCTTCAATATAATCTGTGGATAACTTCCAAATTACATTTTTGTAAACAACACAAGATTGATTTTGTGTGGCAGAGAACTTGTAAAGCTGCTGCATGTTATTAAGACCTTTATTTGACATCATGTAGTGCGAGAAGTTCATCCAGTCGCCTGGTTATAAATGCAGGTTGCATTCTTCTCTTACAGCTTCCTGCGGGGACGCCAGTGTTAAAGTACCTCATGCACTGATGCCTCTCTTGATCAGTCCTTGGTTTGATAAGAAGGGGTGCTTATGAAAGGCAGATTTTCTTTCTTAAGTACACATCAAAGCACCCTGGCCTGCTCACTTCCATACTTCTACCCTCTTCTGAGGCCGAAGAAAGAAAACAAGGAAGAAAGCAAGGTTGGGAGGAATAAGCGCAGCAAATTAGGTTTGCCATGGCTGGGTTTGATGCCAAGACTGGATGAAGTACGTCAGAATTCAGGGATATGTGCCAAAAGAAATTACTCCAGCTTTCAGTGAACATAATCCACTACTTCACTGTTTTCTTTTCACAGAAAAGAAGCTCACAGCATCTTAGATAGACTTCTTATATATAAGCATGCAGCGTATCTGTTGTTTCACTTTTAAAAATGTTTTTGTCTTTATTTGTCAACTCTATGGCTCATTGGGAGGTTAATATGCTTTCATTACGTTAGAGGAGAAAATCTAGTTAGTGCTGGATAAAAGAAGAATCTTCTTTGAGGTTTACAGTTCCAGTTAATATCATCATAAGTTTTTCTTTTTCTTTTGATTTTTTAAAAAATTTAGTCAAATAAAAAATGCACGTCCTCATAAACAGAGGAAAACAATGTTATATGATATTTGATACCCATCCTTCTGTGGCCACTGCAGTAATTTCTTGGTAAAAGTTACATACAGTATAAGTCTTTATGTGACTCACATGTAACATAATGAGGACAACTCAGGGATTAGAGTGGTTTGTTCTCAAGTAGGATGCTTTGTAGGGCAAATCCCCAGCTTCCACAGTTCACATGTCAAAGCATCAAAATCCGGAACCTCCCATGTGTCCCTCACTTGCACCTCAAGTTGTTCTGGATAGAAACACCTACTAAAGAAATGTATTGTTCTTAAGTTAACTTTGAGTCTGTCCTTCACTCTGCCTGTAGAATCTGAAGAACTGAGCTAAAACTGTAACATGAGCACAGTGCTCTGAGAACTGTCAGTTCTTTGCAGCAGCAGAGTTTTTGATTCATAATTTGTGTGGATATGAATGTGTGTGTGGCCCACCAGCAGTTGGAGGGCAGTGTCTGCAGGGGGGCCTGTGGATGAGCATGGTGGTCTAAATCAGTACTGACAGCCTCGCTGCTCTGCTGGAAGTGTGAATGCAAACAGTGTGCAGACAGCCGAAGATCTGCTTAAGCCAGTAAAGTCTTCAGCGATGTTTGCGTCCTTCAGCATCAGCTCAAAACATTTCCTACCATCTTTGAAGGGGTCACTGGGTGTAAGTTTAAACTTTTTCTGTTAAAATGACCAATTTTCATAACAGTATTGTTTATTAATTGTTAACCCAATTATTTATTATTATGCAACCATTACTTTGGGAAGAAAATACTTTTTTTCCCTCCATTTTATACTTATCACATCCAACATTTCTGCTTTCTGCAGAACAATTTTGGTATTAGCTGGGTTAAACTACACATTAACTCAATAAGCTTTATCCTTACAATGCCTGTCTGACTACACCGAGCAGTTTCAGGGTGTGCATGCAGAACAAAGGTTGAATGTTATTCAAACCAGTGGTTTCCAACCTGAGGGGGTTCTTTGCAGGGGATCCCCAAAGAGCACAGGGAGTCCCCGAGGCTTTGACTGATCAGAGCCAATGTGATTAAAATGAAAGTCATGTCCACACAGAGAAGAGTCGAGGGGTATCCGTTTAAGCTTTTTGGTTACATTTTGGTTTAATCAAAGCACAGGAAGGGACTCAGCCAGAATGCATCATTTGTGGTGAGAAGTTAGCAAATGAAAGCATAAAACCAAGCATAGTTTCAGCAAGGGGCGGTGATATGGAACTAGAACTGGGACATATGTTTTGTGACTTGTATCTACAAGTTTGTAACTTATTAATTCTGCTGATCAGAAAATACAAGTACAAATCAGTAAATACAAGTGCAAATCAGAAAATGTTTTTTCTGATCAGCAGAATTAATAAGTTACAAACTTGGAGATACAAGTCACAAAACAAATGTCCCTGTTCTAGTTCCATACAGTGAGGGGGTCCACGGTTTTCTTGGTAGTTACATGAAGTGGGTTCCTCAAGGAAAATCGGGTTGGGAGCCACTGATATAAACAGAGATGCTAACTTTCTCCAACTCCTCTTCTTCTGGAACGTCACCATCCTTTACATTCAAGCTGTAGGTATGTCTTCATCAGTTTCGCTACGCTGACGCTGAAACCCATTCGTGTCTACCCTGCAGGTTGTTCTGGTTTTCATGAGCATGTACACACAGTACATGTGCATTCATATGAGCAGAGCAGCATGGACAGGACTGAAATGTGCCTTTTGAAATAGTCTGAGAGTACATGTTACTGGTCTGTCAATTCATCTTCCTCCTATGAATGTAAGAGCATGCATCATCGCATTCATTGCCTTAAAAAGCTAAAGCGATAGTTTGAAATACTTTGATAACATTACGAGCTCACCAGAGTTCAAATAGATATTCAGAAGCTGGTGACCATGAATGCGAGCGCTTGAAATTCCCAGATCATTAACAGAAACAGAAATAACTGCTCTCAACAATTTTAGTAAACAGATTTTCTTCTCAGACATGTCGAATCAGCACGGCTCTGCAACAGCCTCAGATAGTACTTCCCATGTATTTAGATCAGTGCAGTTATGTTTAGCCAACCCTAATTGAGGCGTTGTTGCGTTTACACTCATCATAGATAAAGTCAATCATAAATTAAACTGCTTTTTAAATAACATGACGACATTAGCTGGAGAAAAAGAAAAGTTTCTGTACTAGTTTTATTGAAATAATCAATACATTTGTACTAAAAATAACAAATTAGCCAACATCATTAAAACATCTTCAGATTTTCATTTAAAAATTTCATGGTAGTCCTGTCAGTTCCTCATTTGTCTCAGAAAGAAACTTCATTCCAGTACCCAAAAGCAAACAAACATCACGGCTTTAGTCTCATAGAATCCCAAATGAAAACCTCTCCAACTGTTCCTATTAAAGGTCGACAGTATGTGTGTGTGTGTGTGTGTGTGTGTGTGTGTGTGTGTGTGTGTGTGTGTGTGTGTGTGTGTGTGTGTGTGTGTGTATGACCCTGAATTGTGAGAGAATGATGTGTGTTTTCTGAACAAGTTCACGCTCTGTGATTTCAGAACAGTCTTTGGGGCTTTGGTGTCCTCATCCTCGGATTCCACAGCAGAACCTAATACATGGGAGCGGTGTATGGAGGGAAGAGGGCAGGGAGCAGAGCGTGAAGGAGCTGAGTGGGGCAGTTGAGGGCGGAGGCGAGCAGCATGGAAGAAAAGCAGGGTTTGAGTAGAGCAGAAGACAATAAAGAAAGACAGAAACAGAAGGGATTGAGGAAAGCTGGTTAGAGTAAAAACTAAAGCAAATAAATCTAAAAACACATTGAGGTGGAAAGAAAAGTAAATGACACTGTTGAGAGGAAAATGCAGAACAGATCACCGGTTGACATATCACGAGTAGAGCAGTATCCTGTAATGCTGAAGTCATTGCTAATAATAGGCAGAGACATGCATCAAGCAGGGTTCAGAGGTCGCGAGGCAACCCTGGCTTTCATCACCCTGTATTATTGGCTCTGGGCTGTACAGTGTCTGTGAAATGTCAAAGGAGGCAGAGGCAGGCTGGAGGAAAAATCAATGCACTTTGGAAACACTGTTTAGCTCCTGTGCTTTGTTTTCAGCACACACGCACAAACACTAACACACACACCAAAGAGCATGACGCAAACCTGTTCTGACATTTTACCTGAAATAAATGGGTCTGAGATGTACTTTCAGCTGGTATTGTTGGAGATATTGGCTTTAATCTAAATTACATTCTTGCAAGTAACACACACAAATTAACAAATATAAGGTATACTCATTTAGTCTGATAGTTAATACTCTTAAGACAAAGGTTACAAGGGTTTATATCTACAAAGAATACCTGCTGTCCATCTGATAAATAAAACCTGAGACTGTTGTCAAACTGTGTTATATCCTGCAATTACGACTGGAGAATGTGCAGCTCCCTTCTGTTTTTGATACTCTGGATTTCTTACAGACTGGGAGGGTAGAATGAGAGCTCCATCATTTTAAATGAAGTGATAATTATATTTAATTTATCATCAATCAACCTAGTATTATTGAATTAATTTGTAATGATTCATCAGCTAACGAGTGTTCACATTCGTAGAGGAAAGTCTGGGGATGTCCATATGAATCTTTAAAAAGGCCCCATTTACTAAAGCTTCATGTTTAATTGTATGTTCATGGCATTTAATCTTTTTTAAATACAGGCTATACCGCTCCAGTATCTGAATCAGTCTGCAGCATGACTCACCAACAGTTTGTAAAGCTACCAAATATATTAAATTTCCCTGAAGCAATCTGAGCTAAAGAACACTGATGTAGTTAAGTCAAGTCAGGGAATCAGCTGCAATGTTTGAAAAAAAAGAAAGAAAAAAAAAAGTTGCATTTTTGTCCATGCTTCAATTCAGCAGCTGTCAAATTCAACTTAAGTTACACAAACAGGAAATGTAGCTGACAAACAACTTTATCTGATGAAGTGGTGTTGAAAGCCTCCTCTGTGTATTTTTACTGTGTTTATAGAGGGTATTACTACAAGCCCTCCCGAAGTGATGTATGCCATACTGCAGGAGTAAAGACATTTGGATCTACACAACAGCTACACTTTAGTGGGTTTCTGGTTGTGTGCATTCATGCAGATGTTTCTTGGACCTCTCAACAATCACTAACCTGACATTAAACTGAACCCAGTTTAGATTCTTGTTGCTTGTAGCCTTCCAACTGTATTTTTCCATTCTGTATATATTTCTTTTTCTTGTTCTTTTTTTTCTTTTTTCATTATTATGATGTAAGAGGAGCAGACAGAGAGAGTAGTACTGCTGCTCTATTGCCTAAGGAGAATGTTGGAACTGGTCAATTTAGCAAAACTCTGTGCAAGAAAGCAGGCATTTAGTTTGTATTCCTTTAGAGTTCTGCTCTCCTGGTCTGTCTCAGATGTCCAGGGACAGGAGGATTGAGGATTTAGAGAAGATCAAACTCACTGGACTGGACAGGAATAACACAACAGGAAAGGTTCCCTGACTCCTTCATCCGCTGTCGAGATGATTTGACCGGCTCTGGTGCCGGGACCGTGGAATGAAAGAACAACCTGGAGTATTGCTGGTGTAAGGTGGGGGTGACAAAGTGGGCAGCAGGGGTGTGATGATGGTTGGAGGTGTGGACAGGATTGCAATTTTTCCATTTCTCAGGTACCGGATTCCTTAATGTAATGTGGACGGTATTAGGAAGAGGAGGAGTGTCCCACGGAGGACTTATCCCATCGTCCAGGATGACAGAGGTGAGAGTGGCAGCTTGCAGTGGGTCTTTTTTTTATCACACCTACCCTTTTCTCTCCCTTTGACTTATTTTTACACCTCCTCCTGCTCATCTATCTTCTTTTTTTTTAAAACCTTTGTCCAAACTCAAACCCTTGATTTTTACATCCTTTGTCTGTCATAGGTAGGTTGACAAATCCTCAAAGTCTTCTGTATCCGTTGCTTTATTCTGCTTAAGCTCTGACATCCACACCTAATAACACTTCTACCATTATAATGTATACCTCTAATATTATATGTCTATAGTCACATGCTTATCATGTATTTCTGTATAATGTCCATTTTCATTGGTAGCAGCTGTTTTTATTTGTTGATTTCTTTGTTTTTCCACTGTTGTTGCTGTAAATATTTCCTAGATAATCTTTTGATTTTGAATTCAAACTTCCAGTCTTTTCCTATCTGGTGTTGGATCTGCTTGTTTTTAGAGGTAGATTGGGAGGCAGAGCGTTTAGCAATGAGGCTCTTCTCCTGTGGAACCAGCTCCTTTACAGTGTTCGGGATGCGGACTCTTGACTCTACTTCTTTTATAAGAAAGTCTATAGTTCAGTTTAGCTGGATCAAAGTCTACCATATCTGTTTGCAGCATGTTGTGATCAGTTAGGCTTTTTTCATGTGAAGTACTTTGAGTTGCAGCTGTGCTTGAAAGGTGCTATATAAATAAAGACATAATTAACAACTTACTTTGCTGCAGCATGATCTTAAAACCAAGTGGAGTAATATTCCTAAAGGGACTGATGTGTGTGTCAGTCAGACTCTCTTGCACCATCTTAAAACTGGGCAAGCTAAATTCTTCATCCACAAAAACAAGCGCCAATGGATGAGTGCTGCACATGTAAACATACAGAAAATGATACTTTGCAATTTCATTAGCCATTTAAATGATGTTTTTAAAATCCCTTCATGACTAAAAAGCAGTTAATTCTTCCTCTGTGCTGCTGTTTCCCTCCTGTCACTGTATCACTCTCACTCCCTCTGTTTCCATCTCCCTCATTGCAAGGGTTGTGACACCATGACAGAGTACTGTTTGATGAAGCTCCTTTTCAGCCTAGGCCATAACAGCAACGGTCTAATGCTTTCTACACTATTCTAGCACTCATAACCTTCCCTCTTCACTTTTTTTCCCTCTTTCTCTGCACCGGTGTGATGGAGAGATGAGTGGCTGTGGCATTGCCTACCCTTGTAATTGAGCTTTCCACCGTGCTTTTTCAATCTGCAGGTGCATTACACTGCATCTTTCAGTTAATATTTATGTAGAGGCTCATGTTAATACATTGCAGCATCTAAACATTATGCAATATAGCCTGAGCAGTTATCTGCTGCGGCGTAAATAGAAAAGCTGTTTTCCTCAACAGTTCAGTGCACAAATGTGCTGCGCATATTGATTTTAATGTTGATGATAATATTGCCACATTAATGTAATGAAACAGTCTTTTAGCCTGAAGGAAAATAACTCTTTTTTTTTCCCACTTCTATTGTTTCCAGACAGGATTATTTAGTACTAAAATATAAAGAGGCCAACCACAGTGCTTGGGTGAGCTGAAGTCTATAATTACTCGAGAGACGGAGGGGGTGAGGAGGGAGAGGTGGTCATTCAGATGGGATGTTAATTGTAATTACCGTTCTGGTGGGATGTTACCATGGCAACCTTAGCCACTCTTGGTCTTGGCCTGACCATGGAGGCTGTGCGAGTGTGCACGCAGATGAGTTCGTGCTTCGCGACAAAGGAGAAACGAGGCTGTCCGAAAACAGTAGTGCCACTCGAGTCCAGCTCCTTCATGCTGTAGAGGTCCCTCTCTGACCCCTCCACCCCCAAGTCCCTGATGTCTCATCCTACGCCCTCCGTCCTGCATCTTTTTGTTCTTCAGTAACCTCTTCATCACCTTCTTCCCTCCATTTCTTCATCTTTTCCCATGTCTGTTGTTCTGCTTCCTGTTCTCATGCCAGTTGTTAATCACACGCAAGTAGTATTCTCACGTCATTTTCTGTATATTATATATAATACTGATTAAAGGCTCTCCAATTTCTACATTTAGCATGTAACTGTGTGTATTTGTGTTTTGGCCTATGTGTGGGTTTTTTTTTTTGCTCCTGCTGTATGGGAATTTGTTTGTGGTTCATGACTCACAAGAAAAGCTCAACAAGGAAACAAACCATGAAGGGAGCGCTGCTCAGCCAGGGCTGCGGTAAATTCAATATAAAATAATCACTAATTACTCATTTTAGTTTGCATTTGGGATATTGTATTTCTTCTTTGCATCAACGTGTTTTTCCAAACCTGAAATGAATGGTCAGTCCAGAGTGTGCATTTCTAATTTCATGTTCCAAGCAGGATTGTTATTTGTGTTCACCTCACACTTTTTTACAGCAGATTAATGAGACCACCAGCTGTAACTTAGCGAAGGAAAGACAGTGAGCCTGGTAAACACACACATACACACAAAAATATGCCAATCCAAGTTTCACCATGGGAGACTGATTTCTGCGGCAATGATCTGGTGTGATAAAAAAAAAAAAAACACATCTTTAATGGACCTTACAGACCCTGCTAAACAAATATAAAGTTGGCTTACACAAACGTTATCCCATTGCCCGACAGAGTTCCTGTTTACCGCCTTATGCTGGTTGTGTTTGCGGTGCAAGGCTGCTCTGCCAGTGGTCAGGACTGAGGAATCCACTGACAAACATATTAGCTTTCCAAACTCCTGCCGTTTGGCTGTAGACAAATACTCATTGCTGGGACTCTGTGCCAATATGCTTTCTTGTGTCTCAACAAGCAGGAAGACTAGAAGTCAGCTGACAGTCAAAAAACAAAAGAAAAAGAAAAAAAAGGGAACAAATATGTCCAACTAAACTGCAATCATCTGTTTGAATTTTACATCAAACAATGCTCTAAAATCCATTGACGCTAAAAACAACAACAGGAGAATAAGTTTAAAGCTCATGTTTAAACCCTTTCACACGTACGGTAGAGCAGTGGATGATTTAGGATGACCCGCATGGTCGTCTGATTAATACGACCTGGGAGATGAAAGCCTTCCTAACAGACTGGATACTGTAAATAAGGGAACGCGTATAATCAAAATGTGTCCTTGCAAAGGCACAACAAACTCCCGGGGCAAATATTAAAAGAGGAAGAAGGGCAACGACCTAATTCAGGGTCCAGGCATTATCTTATTTTGTGCCGCCGTCATAACTGATTGGTGAGTTAATCAGGCATATCAAATTGAAAAGTGATTAAGTAAACACGAAGGACCAGAGCTCATTAATGATATGTGCTGTTGGATGAAGGCTGAGAAGAAGAGTTGGGGATGCAGAGTAACCGATGATAAATGAAATTACACTAGCTCTGAAGCAAACTTTTGGCAAAATGGTTGTGGGTTAATGGTGAATTATGCTGTGGATTTGAAGGTGGAAACATTGTAAATGGATGTGAACAGTAACTACACACAGATTCAGATTAAGGCCTCATAAAACAACATAAACTGCTGAAATAAGCTAAAAAATACACCCGAAAAAGGTCAATAACCTTTTGATGGCCAGAAAACATTGTATTCTTGGATAATCTGATTTTTTTTATTTATTCAAAGTGTTGAAATCTGAATGCAAAACTGCATACGAAAGCAGATAAGTTCCTGTTTCTCCAGCCGACTCTGGAAACGCTGCACAGGCTTATAGTGAGATTATAATGCAAGCACGGTTGAATAAAAACTGAAACAACTCCAATCAAGTTTGTATGAGATCAAATTATGTTGTATGAAAATATACTTCATCCAAACAAAAACCTCACAATGTCACTGTCGCTGAAACATACCAGTGGTGGATTGAAACTGCACAAAATGCCGATTTTCTACATGTTTTAACTGAACTGTTGATGTTTTAAAGAACCATGATTGATTGCATCATTTTTGACAGGTACGAATGTTGTTGCTATTTTTTTACTTAAGCTGTCATCGCCATCATCTCAGTGCCGTCTAATGAGTTTGTGAGAGGAGAAGCTGCAGCACGACCCAAAACACTGCAGTAGTGACCATTTATTTGGCACCAAATAATCATAAGAAAGACAGCGGAATAGGAATTTTTGGATGGTGAAGTAATTTATCCACCTAATACCAGTTGTTTCTTCAGTAAAATACATCTGTTTAAATAAAAAGATCCAATTTGTTCGAATAAACTCAGTGATGGCAGAAAACTTGAATTTCTGGATAGTTTCCAGAGTTGGAAACGGTGAAGCTGATGGTTTGGAAGGTATCGCTTACACAGACAAAAGCGAAAACAAAGAGGGACAAATGAGAATTTTCCTAGTTATTAAAGTGCCATGAAAGCAGCACTCTGACGACACTACAGAGCAGAGATGTCAACGGCAGATGGAGAAATAGATATTGTTGGACAAGAAAAGCATTTATGTGAGAATTAACAAAGGTCTTAGCAGAATGCAGTAAATCCACATGAATACAAGTGAATTGTAAATAAAGAATGATGCAGGCGATCGATAAAGCTGTAACTCATAACCGAGCTCACATGCGGAATTTAATATTTGAGGTTAAGCATATAGTGTTTGGACTGGAGCGGATTTATTTGTAAGGCAAGGCAAGGCAAGTTTATTTGTATAACACCTTTTCAGGTTCAAGACAATTCAAAGTGCTTTACATAAAACATTAAAAGCATTACAGATAAGAAATAAAGAAAATAAGAAAAAGGAGCTAAAATTACAATAATTACAATTGTAGAAGTAAGATAAGAACCAAGACTGAATGAACTTTTGACATTAACTAAGCTTCGATGGGAGAAGAAGAAAAAAGCAACAGCGATTAAAAGCTACCTGTGAACGGGATTTGTAAAATGAATCAGAATTTGCTGAACAAATATATGATTTCCTGTTTTTTTTCTTCCAATGGCTGAATTACATGTTTAATCTGAGAAACCTGCAGGACCAAACCTTTACTTTCTAACCCGTCTCTATCCCTTTGATTTTCAATATCATCGCCTTATTTTCTCTTAGTCTCAGCTTGGCTTTTTCTCATTTGTTTTTCATCTCTTCCAAAATATATCATAACTGTAAGCTCATGTAAGATAATAAATGGTGTATTTGTGTGTATTTGAATGTGTGCACTGCAGAAAACTGATGTTTTGCTGCCCAGAGGTCTCCATGAAGGTCTGCTGCCAGCAGCGTGCCATACAGATTGTCATTTGGGAGGGTCTGTACTGCAGTGGAGGAGGACACGTCTCCTGTCACATTTAATCAGCTCACCTGCACTTCTTCATCTAACCTCGGTTTCTGTCTGCCTCACCCCGTGACCTGGCAAACTTCCTCAGCCCAGCTGTGCTCAAACTTTTGCATCTCATCCTAACTTTGACTCAAATCCTGCTTGGTTTTGGGGAACAGAAGTGTTTCAGATCACGGCAGTGACCATCAGTGGAGGGTACGACTGACTGAGGCCTGGTATAAAACGATATCCCTTCCGACACACCGGTCATTGTAAAGATTTAATTGATTACTGGAGAGTGTGGTGCACCAAAGGAAGGAGGAAGGGGAGCTAGTGAAAGATGATAAGCGGAGATAAGTCTGACATGGGTAAATGTCTTTTAGCTTTTTTCATCATTTCAAAACCAAATTCCACGTCTGAAAATGCATATGATAACGTTTTCTGTCCCCTTTAATCTTACTTCATCTCACCCCTCTTTGCTCTCTAAAACTCGTCTTAAATGTTCATACTCCCCCTCCGTTCCCACATCTCCAGACTGAGGAAGCAACATAGCATGTTTCTGTCATTTTCTTGGCCTCTGGTCCCTGAGCCATCTAAGAAGGGATCAATACCCATCGTTGTCTGCTGTTCCCTAATCACAGCTCCGCTGGTGGGAGATGAAGCAGAGAAACACACTGTGTAGCTTCCTCTCTTTTACCACTTGCAGTTTCCTGTCTCTCCTCTCTCTGTCTTCTGCTGCAGCCAGGCTGACACCTACTGTAGTGAGTGTGTGCAGAACAAAGCTGAAAGCTGCCATTCCTTATGGTGCCAGAAAATGTCCATGTGTTTCCACGTCCTTTGAAAAGCAGCCAATAGCCCATACTGGCAAAAGGTTGGCTTTGATGTTGTGTTTTATGTTTCATATTCATACTTTCTGTCTCATGTCAAGTTTTGATGTTGCTGCTAAGACGCTGCACTTGATGTCTGACTTTTCATTTTCATTACATTGCACTAACCATGCTTGCATGAGAGGAGTGCGTTAATGAATAAATGAATTAATTAGATCCTGTTTGATCCACCACCATCATCAGGCGTCTCTCCCCCTTGGTAATGACCTCAATAATGATGCTGGCTTTAATGGGATTTTAATTGATTTAGCTGCTTCAGTTTTCTGGCGTGCATGTGTCCTGGGCTACTCAGACAAAGGTGAGCAGCAAAGCTGATCCTTGAACATTGTCAGTCATGTCCCATTTTTTCCAACAGAAACTGTAAAACATCATATCAAATCAAAATAGAAACCCCTTTTTTACGTAACGTCTTTAGCCAAAATAGCACTACAAAGTAATTCTGACTCAAAGGATTATATAAACGTTGTGCTGAACGCCTTTTTCACAAAGGTTTTATTTGAAACTGTTCAAAGATTCAGATGCCCTCCGGATCTCTGGTCCAAACACATTAAACCTGCCTCTCCATAGGTCTCATTACAGCCAAGTCTAACAGGAAAGAAGGCATCATCAGAGATGTATTCAGGCAGTAATCTAGTAAATGATTTGGAAGCCAAGGGAAGAAAGTTGAAGTCTTTTATGAAAGCTAAAAGATGATTCTTTATTATTTATTGTTCACTTGCGATTTTCTTCACTGATATTACTTAAGAGAAGAAATAAATAATGTATGAGACACGCAACAGGAACATGGTCCTAAGTTGTGGTTTATTATTTTTAGAGGGTGTTATTGTATGTTGAGCTGTCAGAGATGAAGCGGAGTGTTTATCGTCTCCATTTTGTACCAGCTGACAAAATAAAGCATGGGAAAATTTCTCTAATATTTCCCCAGGGGCGTAAGCGAGGGAAGGCGGTGTAAAAAGACAATGGATTTACATGTAAATCAATCCGAGTTGTGTTATTTACACACCATTTTACGACAAATAGAATGTCTCGATAGCTAATATTTTGTAACAAACATTTATTACAACGTATTGAATTATCTCTTGATGTTCTCATATTCCCCTGGAGTGGTGAACTCTCTTCTTCATTTTATTCTCACTTTTTTCCTCCGTAATTGCCAGTGACAGGTTTGTGGTACGAGTCCATGTGTCATTAGTCCATGCTCCCTCGTCTGATAAGCCCCTAAGTGCAGATAGCAAGTAATGTTCCAGTGCCTGTTATAAATAAAATACATTACCGCAGCAGCTGCACTCTAATAACCTCCCCTCTGCTGTTCTAAGCTCTCATCACCCTGCTGACCGCAGAGGTGAAGTAAATCACACAGCGTGCACAGGTTTGTGTCTGCGTGCACTCTCCTCTTTGTGTGCATTTAATTTCTGCAATTTCAAAATGGAAAATTAGTCCTTTTTTTTCCGGTGAGTTTCAATTGCGGGTTTCACATTTTCAATCTGTCTCTCATTTTGGTGTCTCATCTTAAACCTGTTCCACACATTTCCATGGAATGAGGAGCCCGAATGCTGGCACCGTCACTGCTGCTGAAAAATTGCCGGTCCAAAAGTTGGAAGGACTCACATGTTAGTGACTTTGGAGGGGGAAGTGTGTGTGTGTGTGTGTCAGAAGTTGAGGGGGAAGAGTGTAAAAAATGTAAATGAAACCCAGCTTTTTAACTGAACTATGTGCCACGTGTCATGAGTGAAGATGCACCTCTCCTCCTGTGATATCCT
>JAOXYM010000010.1:30633138-30647817 GCA_028567055.1 Leptatherina wallacei | reverse complement strand
CAGTTGTACACATACAAGAAGTCACACTTAAGCTTTTAACACTGCGGTGATGATTCATGACTGGACATGGTGCACATGTTGCAGGTTAGTTGTTTTTTCCACTTAATCTGTAGCTGATATAGTAAAGCAGTCCACCAGGGACTTATTCCTTAGTTTCCTCTACAGCATATTTCTGATGGTTGGATGACCCTCTTGCATCTTTGGGGCCCATCGTGCCCATCCAAAGTAAACTAATGTTACAGGAGAGTTACTGTTTTGAAATGAGGTTCTATAATCACATGGCTTTAAAATGATCGATCAAAGGAGAACTCTTATTGACCTGAATGAAACTTAATAATGTGACCATATGAGAAAGTGTCACACGGTACCTTTTCTGAAGAAAAATAGAAATCAATATGACAACATGTTGAAGGATTACAACAAGACCGCTTTCAGCTGTAGGAGTGAAAATAAAATGTTGTACTTTAATTAAATTACATGATTTGGGATATTTATGAAATCTTGATATGTCATTGTGAAACTATAGAAATAAATACCAGGAAAACAATGCTTCAATACCCCCCCTTCTTTAAATAGGCTCAATTAATGTTTTGTTATAAATATTTTCTTACAAGAAAGCAAACAAACAACCTCTACAAACTATTTTTTGAGTCTCTCTCTCTCTCTCTCTCCCTCCCTCTCTCTCTCTCTCTCTCTCTCTCTCCATGTACCCTGGAAGGAAAAGGTTGTGCTGTGTTAAATATGGGCCATGGGGGTCACGTGATTCCACTCCGGTACAGATGGTGGCGCTATGTATCCAACACATCCCTTCGGCGTGACAAAGCAACGGCAGAGGAAGAAAGCGGTTTCATAATATTTACATTGGGAGAAGACGACAATGTGAAGTGAGTGTTTGTAAGTTTTTGCCAGAATTTGACATAATGATGGAAACTTTATCCGTGTGTGAGAATAGGAGGCAGCATGATACATAGAAAT
This sequence comes from Leptatherina wallacei, assembly GCA_028567055.1. NCBI lineage: Eukaryota > Metazoa > Chordata > Actinopteri > Atheriniformes > Atherinidae > Leptatherina > Leptatherina wallacei. Next base: position 30,646,842 of record JAOXYM010000010.1, on the reverse strand, counting down.
GTAACAAGACGTTCAGCGAATAGATTTAACCGGTTATAGCTAATTTACTAGCTAGCCTAGCATCAAATGACCTACTGTATTGGGGATTGAATGTATTGGGAGTTATGGTTTCTGTCAAGAGTTATAATGGGGTTAGCTTAGATGTTTGAATTCCTCTTATTATATTTTTTAATTAAGCCATGGGATGATTAGTTTTCAATGCAGGGTTTGCGCAGGCTAAACAGATAGCTTATTAATTACTTATACTATCAGGCACAAATATGATAATATTGATATTAATACATTTGATGTAAAATATGTACCCTTTTTACTTGAAAAAAATGGAAATCACATATACCTATCTTTATAACTAAAAAGTAATTTGATTTTATTAGTGTTTTGGTTATAACCACAACACCCTCTGATGAGTTTCCACAATATAAAATATGTAGTGAATACAAAGCTGGGAATCATGGGATCCTTCATGTTTGCACAGATTGTGTCCTATTAATAATTAGGATAAAACCATAGGATCTATACGTTTGTAGGTGCCTGGGAACACAGGGTGAGCACTTTAAACGTCAAACAAAACTTTCAAAACAATAATTAACCCCTTTTCTGGGAAACCAGTCAGCTAATCTATAAAAGACTAGGCAGTCTGAGATCTCAGTATACAAGTAGATGTAGGGGCACTGTTGGGATTTCATGGGAATAGTTAAAGATTTAGAGGTTAAGATGGGTGTAGTGAAGGCAAAATGATCATTATTTAGCTTAAGTAACCCTAAAACTAATCTTTTATGTCCTTTTTTCTTCAAGGAGCCTTTTTCTGATGTCGATTGTAGAGAATTGAGAAGTGTTTTACCATCATGGAGACTATAGGTGACTTTCTGAATATATTCAACGTTGAAGTCAGCAGATTTTCCGTGACGTTTACTCTCATCCTCATTTTTCTGGGTCTTCTCTACTGGTAAGTAATATTTTTTTTGTCTGTATTTGATGTGTTGCTGTGGAAATAAATTATATTATCTTCTTAACATTTTAAAGAACTCAACGGCAAATGAACAATATATCTATGAACAAGATTTGATCAAATTGTGGATACATGCTTTTAATTGTAATTGCGTTTATTGTTTTATTCAAACTGTCAACCTCTTGTCTGTAGGTACTCAGTGTATCCGTTCTCAGTCCTTTCTCGATGTGGTATCAGACATCCAAAGCCCATGCCTTTCTATGGCAACATATTCATGTTTCGTGAGGTGAGATCCAGTTCAACAACAACGACAAAAAAACTGAATCATCTCTTATATAATATAGATAATTTTAAGACGTCTTTTCTAACTTTCTTTTCAGGGTTTTTTTAAACCTCTTAACAATATTATAAAGACGCATGGCCGAGTGTGTGGGTAAGTACTTTACTGACTGAGTATTAAGGTTTTAGTATGATTTGACTCCAAAGATGTGACTTCCATGGTATCTTTCAGGTATTATTTGGGTCGTAGACCAGTGGTGGTGATAGCAGACCCTGATATGCTCCGACAAGTGATGGTCAAGGACTTCAGTAGCTTCCCTAACAGAATGGTGAGGACATTAATTCAAACATCCTGATGTACACAAAGTAACAGAGTTTTTTCCTGATCTCTTATAACAGATATTTGTTAGATGTCATTATTCAAAGACAAGGCTGCCACAGATTTTCCCAGATATGGTAAATGCTTGTGATGGATGTGGAGATGTGGAGACCCTCGTCCAGCCTGACAAATTTTTGTCAAATTTATTTCAGCATCAAGTCCAAGGTATTCTCTAAACTACTGACACTTCACCACACATTGGTGTTTTTGGTCTGGAAGAATATACCCGATATTCCACTAAAGAACTATAAATAATAGCTTTTACCACCATAATTGGGGAATGGTAGCCTGGTGGTTACAGAGGTGGGTTTGGGTATAAATGGGTATAAAACTAATCCATTAATTGCTAAACACCACCTCCTTCTTAACTGGAAATCCCCAACAGCTCCTTCCACCTTACAATGGATTAATGAGGCTCCGACCTTTTTAAAAGTAGAGAAAATTAGATATTAAAAAAGGGGAAACTTGGACAAATTCTACAATAAATGGCAACTGTTTTTATATTTTTGGGCGACAATGTAACCCCCCTTTTTTATTTTTACTCTTATTTTTATTTATTCTTATGTTTATGTGACCAGTTTAATTATTTCATACAGTCTATATATAAATATTTTTCTTTATTGTATTGTCTATGTGGCTTTATTTTTTGTAATTATTTGTTCTTGAAAATATGCAAATCTAAATCTAATGGTGTACATGTTTAGTCCTGACATCAATGTGCCCTGGTATATGTAAATGCCTTTGTTCCTCTTGTTTACACATCAGTAAATAAATAGATGAATAACACACATCCGTACCTATTCTCTGCTGTCTTTCTGTTCAGACCATCCGATTTGCCACCAAGCCCATGACTGACTGTCTGCTCATGCTGAGGAATGAGCAGTGGAAGAGAGTGCGGAGCATCTTGACACCGTCCTTCAGTTCTGCCAAGATGAAAGAAGTGAGATCAGGAAAAGCTTTTAGCAACTGTTTGAGCCGTTTACACATCTTTTTCTTTCTTTCCTTTAAAAGAATATTATTTTTAACATACACTTTACATTCAGATGTAACTTCGTAGTTGTAACTTGAGTTAATACCAGACCTCTTTCTTAATATCCTTTAACTAATTATTAGCAAGACTAACTTGACCTTGTCTACATGGCATGACCAGTGCAGATATTTAATTTGAAAGCTTATTTGCCGCTACCAACGTAATGCCGACAATGTTATGCGTCATCTATCTTAACTCTTATTCATTTCATAGAACGGTTCATTCTTCTCCAACTGCTTCTTCAGCTGTTTTGTGGGAGTTGCTGGGCTTGCTGGATCCTGTTATCTCTTTGTTCTGCGTTTATAAATCAGTACCAGTATTTACAGGATGTATCAATATCTCCCTGTTTGGTGTAGATGGTTCCTCTTATCAACACAGCTACTGATGCACTGATGAAGAACCTGAATGTCCACGCTGAGTCAGGAGAGCCCTTTGACATCCACAGGTAAACAAAAACAAAGCAAGTGCTTCATTTTTCTCTTTTCTGGGGCATAACATCTTAACTGTGTGTTTTTCTTCTCTTTCTTTTTTTTAGGTGTTTTGGCTGCTTTACCATGGATGTCATTGCCAGTGTGGCATTTGCAACTCAGGTGGACTCTCAAAACAACCCAGATGACCCGTTTGTCCATTATGCTCAGATGTTCTTTACCTTTTCTTTTTTCAGGCCTATCATGTTGTTTTTCAGTAAGTGGTCAAATTTTATTACAGTTGAGTGGATTATAAATTCAATATAAATATATTTTTATCATACGGTAGTTCAAAAGCTTTATACTTTTATACATTAGATTCTGCACTACCAAAAAAAATCAAGAATTTCTTAATTATTCTTCATTCTTTTCGTCAATTATTAAAATATAAGGAACAAAAATGTTTTGGCTTTTTTTTGTAAATTTTAATTCTAGTTCATTTTATAAAATTCTGCAGACATTGGACACATTTTTTTTGTTTTTGTGTGTACAGTTGCCTTTCCTTTCATCATGGCTCCCCTTGCAAGATTTATCCCAAACAAAAGACGAGACCAGATGAATCAATTCTTCATCACCTGCATTCAGAAGATCATCAAACAGAGAGAGGAACAACCTCCAGATCAGGTGGAAATAACTGACATTTAACCCTTAAAAGCCCAACCCAAGAAAAATGGGGAGAAAAATGTTATTCTGAAGTCTTTATTTGGCCCTTTAACAACGTATTTTACCAGAAAGTGATGCAAAACGTCTCAGAAACTGCATGAATCAAAAATGATACATACTACATTAAAGGGTTAACTATCTTACATTTGTTGTGATATGAACAGCTTTCTTCTCTGGTACAGTTCTTACATTTAATTCATTTATTGATCTTTTTTTTTTGCTTGTAGAGACGTAGAGACTTCCTTCAGCTGATGTTAGATGCCCGAACCAGCAAAGAGTTTGTGTCATTGGAGCACTTTGACACAGCAAACCACAAGGACGACACTGAAAACAGGAGCCATCCGGTGCAGTCTTCAGCTTCAGATCAAGAAAATGGACTTCCACACTCGCAGGAGTCGCCCACCAGGCGTCCACAGAAAAAAATGATGACTGAAGATGAGATTGTGGGTCAGGCTTTTGTCTTCCTCCTGGCGGGCTACGAAACCAGCAGCAACACGCTAGCCTTCATCTGCTACTTGCTGGCACTGAATCCTGAATGTCAGCAGAAAGTCCACGAGGAGGTGGATGACTTCTTCACCAGACACGTGAGTGCGTCTTCTTCATGAAGTGCTTTTTGTAGTTTTCTCATTGGATTGATTTAAGTCAGGTTACCCGTTTTTTTTTGTAGGATTCACCAGATTACACCAACGTTCAGGAGCTTAAGTATTTGGACATGGTTGTAAGCGAAGCATTACGTCTCTACCCTCCTGGATTCAGGTAAGGGAATGTGGTCAGTGAGAATAAAATATGTTAAGAGGATTTACAGCTTTTATTTTTATGGGTATGAAACTTAAAGAACTAATTATCCATGCAACTTTCTGTCCCATCAAGGTTTGCAAGAGACATTGATCATGATTGTGTGGTGAATGGCCAGGTTCTTCCTAAAGGAGCCACATTGGAGATTCCAGCAGGTTTCCTCCATTATGATCCAGAGCACTGGCCTGAGCCAGAGAAGTTCATACCAGAGAGGTCTTTCATCTACTAAATCTACAAGTAGATTTAGGCCCTGTATTATGCAACAGCTGGTGGAAATGATGATGCAATAAACAGTTTTTAGTGAGATATTTATACCAGCTCAGAACAGCAGGAAATCAGGCACCCAACAACACCAACTATGAAAGGTCTGCGTTAACTTTGAACCGTAGCAGTGAATTTCCATTGTTACAGATCATAAATTAATCTGAGGCTGCACCCAAACAGGAAAAGCAGGAAGTCTTTTTGCTATTTGTTGTTACCAGCATGATATGATAAAATCTCTCCCATCATGACTGCAGTTGCATCAAACTTATTTTCGACTGTTTCCTCAAAGTTTTTTAAGCCACATGCAGATTGCAGTAAGTGAAACCATACGTCCCTGAGCCAGGGTGCTAATAGATTTACCCCAATCATAAAAAAAACTGAAAGAACCTCTGTTTCCTAAGTGTTGAACATGTCTTTCATAGTGTAATGATTTTATTCTGTTTTTAAGCTGCAGAAAAATTTGGGATTACACAAAAGCTAAATGCCATTCATGTTTTGAAACAGTTTGGTATGATTGAGAATATCTTCTTAATTAAGAAAAACAGAGAAGAACATTTTTTATGATTTTTTTTCTTCTAAAAATGACCTTATTCAGATACAGAATTCAGAAAACCCCAAAATATTTATTTTCTCTCTGTTAAATTAAGTTAATTCAGGAATTCTCTTGGTTTTTCAAGTTAGCATAATACATTTCCATAGATTCTTTTCAAAAATCTAACTTGCTGTTGGCTTGCAGGTTCACACCAGAGGCAAAGGCGAGTCGCCACCCATTCGTTTACCTACCGTTTGGGGCTGGACCCCGTAACTGTGTGGGAATGAGGCTCGCCCAGCTGGAAATCAGAGTGGCTTTAGTGCATCTGTTCCGCAGGTTCAGCATCGTGGCGTGCCCCGAGACCAAGGTGGGTTGTCTCAGCTTTACAGTGATTACAGAAGATTATACATCCATGTCTGCATTTATATCTGGAGACAAAAAGTCATTATACACTTATTGTTTCCGTAACATTGAAACATGGAAAACATCAGTTTCACATTAAGAAGAAAAATGTCCTTCTGTGAAATGATCCCACCGTGGCTGTAGCTGGCCCTTGGCATCAACGAATAGAACAAGATGGAGAGTTTCATACAGGTGCTTTATTTATTTGGTTGGACACTGAAAACTATGAAATACAAAAAGGTTAGTGCACTTGTATCTAAAGGCAAAGTTCATTAACTTCTTAACAAATACACTAAACCAAGAAACTTGAATGAATACTTATTTATATATATATATATATATATATATATATATATACACACACACACACACACACACACACACACACACACACACACACACACACATATACGGTAAAGGTTTTTCAAAACAAAACAAATATGCATAGGTGTAATTAACCCTAAACCTGATTAAAACACAGTACACACGCGTTTCTTAAACATACTATTATCATTGGAAACAAAGAAAAACAAATCCCTTCAACCATCTACATGGAACGCAAAATTTTACAAAGGCCCTTAAGATAAGGGTGACGTACCTCATTCCACCAAGCAAGGGGTGCTATCTGTTTTTGGGAATGTAGACCATAACGGTTGTGCATGAGCTGACAGGCGACAGCAGCGACAGTCATGAAAGTGAAAGTAATTAAAGGTCAAACTTAGTGGGACTCATTTTGGTGGTTTAACAGATAGCAGTGCAAACACCATGCCAACCAGAGACAGAAAGGTGCAGGTGGTGAGGAAAACAGATCAGGTGGAAGCTCTCAGGCTTGATTGCATCTTCACCTTCCAGGTTTACATTTTGGCTGAACGGTTAAGGACTGCCACCTAGTGACCAGTCCAACATACTGCCGTCATTTATAGTGGCTGTTAACACAGTTTGGTTTTTGTATTGAGTTTCTTACAACAAACAAATAGTTCTTTGTTTTTATTAAGTGTGTTTTAGCCATGTTTGCTATTGGAGTTAAGGGTTGCAGGAGGATTGTCCAGTAATCTTAATGTTGAGCTTCTCAGTATTTTTGATAAGCATAATTATAATAATAATTATCATGTCACGATTGAATTTGTTGGATATATGATTGTTAAAGTTTACAGTATTACTAATAGCATTATAGATTTGATATACATCTTTCATGTAGTTCCATACTTCCTCATGAACACCCGAGATGCTTCTTTCACTTTGTCTCTCAGGTTCCTCTGGAGTTGAAGTCATCGAGCACTCTTGGACCCAAAAACGGCATTTTTGTGAAAATCATCAGAAGAGATGGAGGAGAGGCGCTCGGGGATTCTCCATCAGATGATTAGAACCTCACCTTTATTCCTCTTGGAAGGTAGAAGAATCCCATAAAACATGAGTTGCGCTGAAGTATCATCAGATCTTCTTTCTTGATTTACATTGTTACTGAAACTCTGCATACCTCGATTATTGAGCCTAACTCGTGGAAAGTGGCCTAAACTAATGATTATGTTGCTGCTGTAATGACAATTGAAAAATGAAAATGACAAAGTTGCTGTGTCTAAGTGCTCTTCACTGTTTGGTGTTTCTTGCTGTGAAGGTGGGTCTCTGTGTGAGCTTAGGGCTGCAGTCAAATAGTCCTTCTAAGGAGGACTCGGGAAGACTCCTAACTCCAAAAGTACTTTATGTAGCTTGCATTAAACAACTGGATGCAAACACACAGGGGAAAATATATCAAGTTGATTCATTTCTAGAATTTATAACATTGCATTTTGCACCAAGATTGTCTTGTATGAATTTTCCTTTATATTTTTCTTTGACCTCAGTAGAAGAAGTCATACGGTTGTTTTGGAAAATGGAGAAATTCATTTTAAAAAGTGAAGAAAGGGGCAAAATTGTGCTTTTCTTAAAAACAATCACCCACCGCCTCTTAATATCCCGTTCATAGCAAATTACTCACCCTGAAAAATGATCTTTTACAAACTTATTTAATAAAGCCTTTTTTTCTATTTTTCTGAATTATAGTTTATTTGCACTTGAAAGCTGACATTTGATCAGTTTATCTGTGAATTTAACCACTGTTTAAATGATTGTTGTTCTTTAAAACTATTATAAAAGGATTATATGAAATGACAATAACTGCTTTTCAGGTTAAATAGTGACAATGATGATGCAAACCTGCAGAGTTCGTCAGCCGTGGTTGATCTGTTACACTTCTCCAGACTCCTTACCCCTAATAATTTGCACATTCTGTTACCAAATTCCTCTTTAACTTGTTAAACAGAGTTGATGATGATCATTTTACTTTGCTTATCACCATATATTCAGATACTGCTCCCACACAGGCATCACGTACTCTACATCCTACTGAGGTCACATCTCCATCTCCCTGTTTTTTAGTTGCTTGACAGGAAACTTTAGACTTCATTGTCCCCGAGGGGAAATTCTTCTCCACAGACCAAGTCCCTGGATTCTCATCACCAAGTAGGCAATACTGCCCAGAACAAGATTACAAAAACAATCCATGGCGTCCTCAGCAGGGCCTGTTGTTTAGGGCAGCTATGACTGCGGGCATCAGGCTTTTTCCAAAACAAGCCTTCCTGCACTGCAGCGTCCTGTATCTGCACCCTGAGGGCAGTGGGGTGAGGTATTCATGTAGTGGATGTGTAGAGTCCTGTGCTATTGAGATTGCAATACGTGTGGTGGGCTTATTATTTATTTTTGAGTTCAGTGAGGTTAGATGTGGACAGACCAATGATCTTTGCAGCAGAGCTGTTTAGTCCGGCATGTTATAAAAACACGTGGAGCCGTACAGTAGGATGGACTGGATGATGCTTTGGTACAGTGACAGAAGGAGATGTGGAGCAACATATAGTCCTCTAAGTTCACGGATGGCTGAGAGTCTCTGGTGACTGTTTTTGAATGTCTGCAATGTGCTGATCAAAGTTTATTGTCCAATAATACTCCAAGGTGGAGTATCAGTGGTGACAACTTCTGCTTCCTGACATATCCGCAAATATTTGGATTGCTTATTTAAATATTATAAAAGTATAATTAACCATCATGCAGTCATACTGTATATTTCCACATGTTTTTGCTCGAGGGTGGACCAATCCTTATGCGTTAAGTGTTACTGGAAAAAAAGAGTTGAAAACATTTATTTGATAAGTCCGATAGGAATATTTTCTCATGGAGTACTGTAATACTTTAAGACATAGGAGTTAAAGCTTATTATTACTTCTTAATGAAGTTATTGGAGAAGGGAGCAATCAGAGATCACTGGGAATTGATTTTAACTTTGAATGTATAAATGATTTGCAGATGATTCATTCAGATGTTTTTATGAAACAAATATTGTAGCAGATGAGATTTCTGAATGATGTATATTTAAAATAGGAACAACCCTTCATGTAACAAACTTCCACTCTGAAATAAAGGCATTAAAGGTGTTTGTGTGTGTAAATGTGACGTGTAAATGAGACACTAAATGAGAACTTTAAGTATTTTCTCACACAATACCACAAAGTTGTTTCCAGTGTCATACTTAGCTTCAAACAGACATTTTGTAGTGTTTCAGTTCCTCGAATTAAAAAAAAAATGTTTTTGATAAATTATAAATGATGTCCATGTGAAATATTATCTAACCATATAAATAAAATACATGATCATAAATAATTTAAGCATAGCATAGATGCTCATACCACCTAACAAACTCATTTAAAAACTCTCTCAAATTACTCGAACATTTCTACGTTTATTCAAAATTAAAGAATTTATGAAATACATAATAACGGGCTGATAATTGGATTTACATTTATAGTGGCCATCCTGCAGCACCATTAGACCATTTTATTGTTTAACCATTGAAAAGCCGAGTAAAGTTGGGACAAATGTTATCAGTCATTTCCTGCTTCTTCAAATAACGGATCCATTTAGTATTTTTAGATCCAAAATATCACCTTAAGTCTGAGGAAGTACACGGAAAACTGCTGTACAAGGTTATTTCCATCAAAGGATGCTAATGTGTAAGATGGACAAATAAAGGGCTGCACAGAGCAACACCCTACAATAAAAACATTCACTATATTACAGAAGAGACAACTGGCCTCCTGTTGCATTTGCTTTACCACATGAGGAACCTTTAGAAACTGCTCCCCATATATTCACATCAGCTTTAACAGCTTCCAAACAGGAATTACTTCCCTTTTCCCACTGAAATATTGTCTGCTAGCCTGCTCACATCACATGGTTACAGATACTATTGGACAGCTAGATTGTATTTAAATATTGTAAAGATTTGTAGGCATGATATCCCTGATATTTTGTATTTAAATATGTGTTTCTTTTTAGATGTTTCCAAAGAAACTCTTCTGATCCGACCAAATATGTAGCAGGACGATTAGTGACGGGGTGCAGGACATGATGTGGATTTAAAATGGGTCAAAAGATTTGTTAGATTCATGAAGAAATTAAAAACATAGAATTATTGGTGTTTTGTAATGTGTTTATTTTGCAACAACCATATACACACTAGATCATTTGGTGCCCTAAAGATTGCCCATTTTGATTTACAACAATTACCTTTGCCAGGCATTCAAGACAAGAGAGACACCGAGTGTAAGCACATACATCTGTCATGGGAAAGCATAAGTATTGGACACGATCTCAGTCCAATTTCAACCTTCGTTCCACTTTTATTCCAGTAAAATTCAGATCAAAGTTGTCAAACACAAGTTCAGAAAATAAAATATGACGCTTTGCCTCGAGTCAAATCATTCAACAGCACAGCAAGTAGTAGAAATAAACCCCATCTCATATTACTGTAACATTATTTGTTTATACATCTCTGATAAAGTTGGAACATTTTCATTTGTCATCATAATGCAGACTCACAGGCAGCAGTCAGAAACAATTCAGAAACAGCTCAATTCTACAGATCATGACCCATTTTAAGCTCTCGTGGATGTTGGGCAGCTGAAAAATTGTTCTGTTTGTGGTTCAATAAGAACTCAAGATCTCTTTCTGTCCTACCGCCTGATCAGGATCCGTTGCTTTAACAAAGATAAATCACGTACAATCAGGAAGGGAGAAAATGGGAGCAGTCGGAGCTCTTCCAACTCAGTTCCACATCACCTTCAGACATCCTCCCGGCTCAGCACACACAGCGACTCTAAATATAGACGTTCTTCCTGCTTTCTTCTTGACATTATTCCAACTTCTGATTTCTAACGGCGTAGCTTCTGAATTCTAACCGTGCGATAAGGCCTACATCCTCTCAGGCCTGAGCAAACGAGCGAGAGGAGTGCACAGAGGAGAAGATAATTACTTTTCTCTCTGGTTTTACATGACATTTAAAGGTCTTTGTCCACTACTGTCCCTTAAATGTGCAACTCCCTAAAAACCAGTGGATGTTGCACTAAAGCAGCAGAATCTAACAAATTGAGCTTTAACCAATTAAACAAGCACATAAATCCCTACATTTAGATTAAAAGCAACAAGAAAAGGTAGTACTTTAATTTACTCCAATAGAGCCGTGTGGATAAACATGCAACCGTGGCCATCCTGGCTTTGGAAAGAGTTTTTTTTTTTTTTTCCTGTACTATATTTTCATATAGCAAGTAGTTGTTAAAATGTTGTTAATGGAAATTTAGTGATTATAAAATAAAGCCAATGCCTGCCACCAAAGAGCGTCTCGTGATCGAGATGCTCGACTTATCTGTATTTGATAAGATATTCTGGATAAATCTGCTGTTTTTCAAAGACGACATATATGCTGGGTTTGCTCTCATTGTCAACGCAGCTGTCGTAGAAAGCTCGGCTGTTTGCTTTTAACGGGGGGGGTCGGACGTAGCTGCTGCTTCCCCTCGTGTACTCCCCAACCAAGACCAGAGCGACAAACATGATCTTGTTCAGGCTGCCTCCGGCCTTGGAATATCTGTCTGAGTAGGACGCATCTCGGGCAAAGTAGCTCCCTGAAAAGAAAAAAAAACATATTCTGGTCATTTCTGTCATATGTTCCATATTTATGTTGTTTGATCGTCTCTCCGTTATATCACTAAAGGCTGGTTTCCTGTACCTTTGCCATAGGCCGTTCCATGGACGCCACACATCCTCCAGTCGAAGTTTTGCTCACATATGGGGTCAATCAAGGCCTCATTTGTCCCGTGGAACAGGTACATCTGATCCACAACTTTCCTTCCGTTCCTCATCATCATCTGCTCCTTCTGCCTGAACATAAATACAGTGCAAAACTCTTGAGCTGCCCTTCATCTCTCCACATTGTTAAGAAAACAGGAAATGTGTGCTTTGATTTTCTGAAACGTGCAAACTGAAATGGGAAAACAGTGCAATGTTTTTAAGGGGGAAAAAGTCCAAATTTAAAAAAGCTTGCAAGTAAATACTTGGTATAACCAACTTAAAGAGGCTTTCTTGCTTTTTTTTTTGTTTTAAGTAGCCTTAAAATACCACCCTAGCTACTTAATGGATGATTATAAATGACATCAGTGGTCATCTGAATGTAAAGCTGACTTCTACTTCCTGAGAAAACGTAGGTCCTTTAATGTTAGCAGCAAGATGTTGGATAAATTCAACAAGACTGTGGTGGAGAATGAAATCTGCTTTGGGGCAGCAACATCAGAACCAGTGACTCAAAAAAAAAACTGGCTCATGGCTGGATGGTTCAATTCTGGCTTCCCCAGACATGTCGAATTAACCTCGGGCAAGATACTGAAGGTTCCCTCAGATATGCTCAGTGGTGTGTGAGAAGGGAAAGTCCTTCATAGATTACTCCTCAGAGGTGGTGTGTAAATGGTTGAATGTGACTTGCTGTGTAAAAGTGCTTTGAGAGGTCAAAATGACTAGAAAAGAGCTTTACAGGTACAGTCCATTTACCAAGTGTGTTTAGTTCTTCAGCTTCATGGCAGCACAGCACAATACAGGAGGTCACGTATGAACAGCTTACGAAGGGCTTAAAGACAAATCATCATCTGTTTGATCACTAATACCTGATGCATTTGATTTAGTGTGTATGATTAAACAAATGGTCCTAAAAAGAAACATAGATGCTTTTAGTTATCCCAAAACTTTTTCCATATCTCATCTATTGTAAAGAGATCTGGGGAAACGATTATAAAAATGCACTATACTCAGTACTGCAAAAAGGGCAGTCTGGGTATCTTGATCATACAAATACTGAGTTTTTAAACTTCAGGAGCAAGTTCATAATCAAACAGCACAGATCCTGTTTAAAGTTAGCAAGCGTTCACTAGCACTCAACACCGAAACCTTTTCAGCCAGAGAGGTGGGGGTTATAATCTACGGGGGAACACAAAATTGAAAATGCACTGGCTGACAACCACAAGGAGGAGGTTCTGTGTGTCTAAATGTCGAGTTAAAATGTGGAATGGGCTGGGGGACAAAGACAGACAATGTCTAAATATACACTTATTTAAATCAGCAGCGATTTTCATCAGTTATCTTTTTTCTTCTTCTTGTGATTATAATAATAATTATTATTACAATATTACATCCACTCTCTTTATTGTTATTAAATAAATACAAATATTATTGTTCCTATTACTGATGGTGTCATTATTATTGTAATTATTACTAATATTATTGATCCTTAGAGCTTTGTGATATTATATAAGTATATTATGATGTATATATGAGGTAGTTCATGGTGTGTGGTGAGGGGGGGGTGGGTTGATCTTTTTTTGTATATTCCTTTAGTTTTGTTTTCCTGTTTTTAATTTATTGTAATTATGTTTAAATAAAACTTTCAATTCAATCAAATGGTTATTTGCTGAGTTGTCTGTTATTTTTACACACAAGACTTGAGTTAGGCGCTTTAAAAAAATGGATGGATGGATGGATGGATGGATGGATGGATGGATGGATGGATGGATGGATGGATGGATGGATGGATGG